>CM042014.1:40176157-40433657 GCA_023525715.1 Cichorium intybus | reverse complement strand
GTGGTTTCAACAAAAGTGAAACGACCAATGTAAGAGTAAACAAAAGGGTCACTTTGGTTTTTGTTGACAACCTACTTTTGTGGATTAACCTTTGCGACAAGTGGTGTTTAACGTAATTAACACTGATATGAGTTTTACCAATATTTATACAATATAGAAAAAGATTTATTTGTTGTAATTTATGTTTTAATTATTTATAAATTAAATTTTTGACATGATTTATTATTGCTGAGATTTTTATTTCGCTATTTGTAAACTCGGTTGAAAGTAAGAATCATGTTGGTTAACATATGGGAAAAGAAAAAGAAGTTAAAGTATACAAAGTAGAAAATTTTAAATATTGGTTTTGTGGTTTTGAGCCCAATTAATTACCAGAAATTGCTTAAAATTTATATTTTGTATGATACATTTTGATTAAAAATGTGTTTTCACCACTATATCACTTCAATATTTCATTCTTTATATATAATTGGGAAGGTGTGATCGTAAAGAGGAAGAGGGAAGAAGAAGACACCTGTTGGGAACGTGGTAGCCGGGAATAGGGCAAAATGAAGCACCCCGCTAAAATCGTCCAAACCCCTCATCCCCTCCAAGTCTTTAGAAACCTGTTGACATTTAATCTATATAAGAATGATTGAATAATTATATTTTTATGCCATCAAAATTAATATCGTGAACACAATCATTGTGTCGTAAGTCATCAAATGCTTCACTAAGATAATAAAAAGGAACATGCAAGTATAGTTTTTAGACTTAAAATTACAAAGATTTGAATTTCAATGTTTTGCTATTAGTTATCTTTTTTTTCTAACTATACAACTTTATTTAATCTTCAACCGTGTAACACACGGGTTTTAAACTAGTATATATATATATATATATATATATATATATATATATATATATATATATATATATATATATATATATATATATATATATATATATATATATATATATATCAATTGTTATGTGGTTTACTGTTTACGATTTAAAATAACGAATATTAGTCATTTAGTCACATTATTCGATAGTTTTTACCACATTAAATTTAGAAAGTAAAATTTTACGACAACCTTACTACAATAAAAGTCTTTATTAAATTATAATAATTACATAGCTAATTTTTTTCGTATATACTGTTACCAAGTTGTACCAACCAAACTTATAGGTAACCAAACAAATTGGTATCTAGTATAATTAGTACGTATCAAGTATAATTAGTACGGTCGGGTAGCAATAATTATGTACAACTATAGTTGGTACGGTGCACGGTTTGCAAAAAAAAAAAAAAAAAATCGATACCGCACCAATTCCACCCCTAGAGAATATATCACTTCTTCTTCTTCTTCTCGTCTTCTTCAAGATCATGAACTGAAACACACAATCCAACTGAAAAAGGCCTACACTCCATAATTTTTTCAATTTCCTTCATTTTCTTCCTCCGTTCTTTCGCCCGCTTCTTCCTCATTTTCTCCAACCTCTCCTGCCTCTTATCAAGCCAATCCTCTTCCGCGTGCTCCATGTTGTACTTTATATACTTCCAATCTCGCTTATCAGAATTATCGGAATCGTCATTGGAATCTTCTTCTACTTCTCCTTTTTCTTCTTCTTCATTATCATCATCTTCTTCTTCTTCATTATCATCATCTTCTTCTTCTTCTCCTCCTCCTTCTTCCACATCAGCTGGCATTTCGCGCCGCACTCGATTCGCTTCTGCCGTTGCGATACGGCGAAAAGTACCCTCGTCTAATTCCCACCCACCTCCGTTCACTGTATTGATCATCACTCGCTGACCATAAAATTTCTGCATTGTAACAAAAGTAATTACATTATTATTCGAAAAAAATACATAAACACAAATTTATTTTAGAAGACGAAACCGACTAACCGCTTTCCATGTAATATCGCCATCTATTATTGTTTTGTTTGCGAGAGTGAAATGCCCTTGAACAGCAATCCGAGCTTGGTAGTAAATATCCTTGAAATGGCTAGGCGTGACCAAGGGCAGCTCTCTCATTTTTAGAACTTCACCACATGCACCACACTGTTCAATAATATATCAGGACCTATTACTGTAATGTTTTCATAGGAAACAAATGATTCAAAGTAAAGTTCACAGAAAATACAACTTCTGTATAAGTAATCTTTATCAAGGTACAATGTCAAAAAAATTTGCAACTTTAATGTCTTAATAATAGAAATTTGAAAAGGGTATGGAGTACAACGCTAAAATTGAAAGTATAATGTTATGATTGGTAAATATTACTTATTACAATCTTTTCATATTTACAACTTTATATATATATATATATATATATATATATATATATATATATATATATATATATATATATATATATATATATATATATATATATATATATATATATATATATATATATATCTTCACTGCGAGAAAAATGAAAGTGTAATGCCATTACAGGTAACCAAAAGAAAACAATTTTAGATTTTCAAACTAAAATGTCATCAAATGTTAGATTTGGAAACTGAAATGTTACAATGAAAAGAATGCTGCCATAATTAGTTAGAACTTCAAAATGCTATCGTAAAACGAAAAATAATAAATAAATAAAACTAAGATGTCTTGATTGAAAAAAAAAACTGAAGGTATAATGCTATAGTTGTTAAGCAAAATCAAACATGTATATATATTAAAAAAGAACCAACCACTTACAGTCTCAGTCTTCGTGAACTTATCATCACCTTCAGACCAATCAACTACCATGCTTATGGCAGCTTTACACTTACAAGTAAAACGCAATGTCATAGTGGCTACTGTTAGGAATCGGACAGGATACACTCAGCGGAAACACACTATCACACACAAACTCACAAAAATAAAGCAAGAAGAACACAAGGAATTTTACGTGGTTCGGATTCGGTGTCAATCCTACATCCACGGGCTACAACTAAATCTTATTTGAATGAGGAGATTACAAGAGATACACACTCAACTCTAGCATGTGTTGTGTGTTGTGGTGCATCTAAAAACACAAGTGAAGCTCCCTATTTATATACATTTGAGAATGTATATAATATACTTAATTTAATGTGAAATGTGAATTTTTCAAATCAAAGAAGGAGGCTTGCCTAACTTTGAAAACCTTCACCAAAGACTTGCCTAACTTTGAAAACAAAAACTTCACCAACTTAACAATCTCCCACTTGAAGATTTTGAACATCTCTCATTAATCTCCTATAACAAGTCTTCCAAGCTTCCAGTTCCAAAGAACAAGCTAAGACCCAGTCAAATTCCCTTAGTTGTAGCCGCCCCTCATCTTCAAGTATTAGAAGGGCCAGTTGAAGCTCCCACTAGCTCCAACTCAGCCGTGGCTAATCCCACCATCGACTCATCCCCTGTCTCAACCGGCTTGGACACTCCACCGGATCCAGAGATACACCGAGGACCACTAACACTCTCCAAACTTTGCAAACTTCCAACAGGAGAGAATTTTTCAGTCTTAGTCTTCAAAACCCAACGGCTCTTTGTAACTGTACCCGGAACACACCCCGTGCTCCCACTGTCACAAAATCCCCTGAATGGTTTAGACTTTCCGACTCGTTCAGCTAACATCCCCTTGGCTCCAGAATTCATGTTTGCAAAATGAACTCTCTTAGCACTAGATTTAGCGAACCAGATTTTGTCATGCTTAACAGGGACGGTCATACTTCCCTCAGCAGGTACCTCAACCATATACAATGACCCACGCTTCATACCTTGAGCAATCACCGAATTACCATTGACCACCCTCCATTTACCACCACCAAACCTTACTTCCAGTCCTTGTTTATCCAGCTGACCAACAGAAATCAATTTCTTCTTCAGCTCCGGAATCACCCTGACATTCTTCAGGTTCCATGTAGTTCCCAATGAAGTAACCAGATCAATATCTCCTATGCCTGTTACTTGAAGCATCTCGTCATTTGCTAACCGTACCTTCCCAAAATCTCCTTCTTTTAGATTCACCATCGTTTCTCCGTTGTCCATGGCATGAAACGAAGCCCCTGAATCCATGACCCAAGAGTCTACAGAACTTTCCATACTTAGTATCAGTGCATCATCCTCAGACACACCCTCAGCACCAGCAATGTTCAATTCTTTCTTTGGACATTGACTCTTAACATGTCCCACCTCTTGGCAGTTCCAGCACTTCACATTCTTCCAAGTTCTAGACGAACTTCTTCTCCGACTCCCACTGCTCCCACTATTCCTGTTATTCCCTCTACCTCTTCCGATATTTAATAACTCAGAAGAAGACGAGCCACCTTGATTCTTGCGTCTGGTATCCTCGCCTAGAACCAAATCTCGAACCCCTTCAAACGTCATACCATTGGTCCCCACTGAACTCGTAACAGCAGTAACTGTTCCTGACCAGCTATCAGGTAGTGAAGCTAGTAGCAGTGAAGCTTGAGTCTCGTTATCAAATTTAATTCCCACAGATGACAATCTGGACAGAATTGAATTTAGATTGTTAATGTGAACAGTAACCGAGCCTTCCTCATTCATCCTTGTAGTGAACAGCTCCCTCATCAAGAACACCTTGTTAGCCGCCGACGGTTTCTCATACATGTTCGTCAGAGCATCCATCATACCACGCGCCGTGGTTTCCTTCATGATGTTGAAAGCAACGCTCCTTTCCAACGACAACGTAATAACCGCCTTAGCTTTCTTGTCCTTTGAGTTCCATACATCTTCAGCAGCTTTTTCCATTTTCTCCGGTTTGTCTCCAAGTACCATGTCCAAATCTTTCTGACATAACAATGCTTCTATTTGCATTTTCCACCAACTAAAGTCAGAACCGTTGAACTTCTCGATTACAACCTTGTCTTCAGCCATTACGACAAACAAGAGACAAATATTTTATAGTACTTTTGTGTGACAGAACAGTACCCTTCAAAGTACCAAGATACCTTTTAATACGTTTAATAGAAATTAGTTTCTGATGTGGAAGATCAGACAAAACTGCAACCACAGAGCATACTCTAATTTCTAAAACCGAGACCTCCTCCAAAAACCCGAAGCTCTGATACCAGTTGTTAGGAATCGGACAGGATACACTCAGCGGAAACACACTATCACACACAAACTCACAAAAATAAAGCAAGAAGAACACAAGGAATTTTACGTGGTTCGGATTCGGTGTCAATCCTACATCCACGGGCTACAACTAAATCTTATTTGAATGAGGAGATTACAAGAGATACACACTCAACTCTAGCATGTGTTGTGTGTTGTGGTGCATCTAAAAACACAAGTGAAGCTCCCTATTTATATACATTTGAGAATGTATATAATATACTTAATTTAATGTGAAATGTGAATTTTTCAAATCAAAGAAGGAGGCTTGCCTAACTTTGAAAACCTTCACCAAAGACTTGCCTAACTTTGAAAACAAAAACTTCACCAACTTAACAGCTACACGAGCATCTTTCACGAAACAAGGCTTACTATTGTATTTAAAGCCATACCTAGTTACAGTTGCCATAACAGAACAATTTTGTACCTGCATAAAAAAAAATAAGGAAAGCTTGTTAAGCAAATAACCATAGGAAAACAATAAATACATTGCACTTAACAAAATACAAGAAAACCAATCAGTCTGGTCAGCTTTCTTTTCCCCTTTTTTCATTTTCATTCTAACAAATCCAACGCCACTTCACCCACCAAACCCACCCCACCCTACCCCCCCCCCCCCCCCCCCTCAAAAAAAAGTTTTATTTATCAGTGGGAAGCTAAGTAAGAAAGCAACAAAAGCAATAAGATTCAAAAGCCTATGAAGTAACTAGAACAAAACAATTTTATAGGGAGCAGCAGTAGCACTTCACCAAATTAAACAACCAATTTCATGTAGCTATACAAGATGGGACAACACCAAACAACAAATAATATATTTAGTAATCTATTATTTGTATATCTACGATTATAACTATATATTATTTCATTTGTTACCCATGATTACTTTTTCACAATAAAGACCAGTGGATACTACAGACCTAAATTGTGCACAAACAGGACATGTTGATTAATCAATTGTGTACATCAATTGAACAAATATTAGAAGAACTGACAGAAACGATTCAACCAAAACTCCAAAAAATGTCAGCAATATAATTACTCTCGTAGTAAATCGAGATAATCATTCAAATGCCAACCAGAAAGAATATATGTGATAAGAATACCTTCATATGAGAACAATTTGCATATATTGAAGTACAAGTAGTTGAGCATAGATTAACCGGTTATACAATACAATTTACTGGATAATTGTTGCTGGGGTTCCAAGAAAGGTTGCCGGGGTTCCAATTTGAACCAGAAAAAAAAATCGACATAACTGTTGATCGGCTCCAATTTGAACCAGAAAAAAAAAAAATAATAATCGACATAATTGTTGTTGGGGTTCCAAGAAAGGTTGAAATTTTAACATATTGATTACTAGTATATGCAAGATTCGAGAATTATTAACATATCGAATGGGGTGTCATTCAAATGAGAAAACGTTCTTGTCTTGATTAAAAGAGAAACGAGACAGGGGAGAACAAACCTGATCTCAGCCTGGCAGGCGGCGGCGGTTTGGATCACAGACGGCAGCTGCGAGGACGACCGGAAGAACTCGACCTGATGAAGCGGAGGCTACGGTTTTTTCCGGTAGTCACTGAGAGAAAAAGGGAGAGACGGGAGAGGCTTAAGAAAGTCGAAACTCGAAAGTCAAGTTCCAAAAAGCTGCAAACAGATCAAATTTACTTCTTCTGGAAATTTATATGAAAAAGATACCTACCGCCTGCAGACGTTAAAAAATCTTTTTGGAAAATACAAAACAACCTGACAGGATATACCCGAAGCGGGAGATTTTAAAGACATCCTACCTGAGTAATAATTACATGCTACTTTGAATATTAATCATATTTCCAACACATTAAAAAAAATTATAATTAAGTTCTAATTTGATAAAAATATTGTATCGAAATTTGAACACGAACACACGACGTCGGGTTTTTTACAACGACAGTGGCGGACTTAGAAAAAAAATTTTACATTAAATTTACACTCGACGGATACTATAACGGATTTTCATTATATTTGTGATTAGTTTTCAAAGAATTCCAATAGATTTTAGAAAAAATTCTAGGTCACATGTTTTTTCTTGCCGTTCTAACGTTCCAACGTCACCGGCTTATTGACTTTTTAGCGACGATTTTGATATATCATTATTCATATATAATTGCATATGATTTTTTTTCTTCTCGCAATTATACACGACAATTTTTTCAAAAAAAGAACATCGTCAAAAATCATAAAAACCTACATTTTGTTTAATTTTAGTCAAAATTAGTAAAAAAAAAGTTATATAATAATTAATAATTTTTAACGTGGATCGGCGTGCAAAAAAATGGTTTTGGATTCAAAACCGGTTCTTAAATCAAATCCGATCCGCCCTAAAACATGATCCGCAAAAATTAATTTTATTGATTTTATATTTTAATTTATGTTTATTTTAAAAATAAATATTATGAAAAGGTAAATGTTTGACTTCGAAAAGTTGAGCATTGATTGGGAAAAGTTATACTTTGACTTTGCGTGCGGCAACCCCTGGTTTTTCGGTAACGTATATACCCCTCGTTAGTACGACTACATCTCTTAAAACTAATTTAAACAGCGACAAGTACGGCAAACGTAAGTTCACTACATACCTTAAATGGAGCTGAAAAATCGAGGTGTATATACGTTACGAAAAAACCAAGGGTATATTAAAAATATAAAAAATTAGAATAAGATAAAAACTCTTTTTCAAACCGAATTCTCAAGTGCCGATCTCAAAAGGTTCTTTGTAATTTACGTCGATTTATGTGAATGCAAAATAGCCAAACGATGAGTCCATTCCGACCCACATTTGCATCCAATTAGTTTGTATTACGTATCACTGACATGCATCGTACGTGATTGTGTTATGTCAAAAAATTAATTTGGGTTTCTTCCGGATCCCAACCATATATATATATATATATATATATATATATATCAATCAAAAGTAAATGATTTATTTTTTCGTTAATGGAAGCATAAAGTGTTTATTTTGTTATTAAACGTGAATATGAAAAATAAAAAGTACTTATTAAAAGAAATGATATTAGAATCATTAGGTGGTCAAAATCAAATGTTGTTTAACCCTAGGACGTAGGGTGCGCTTAACAGCACCCATGTGAAGCATATCGTAACTCTTAGACCGGTTAGGTTAAGCGGTATATATGGATGCCGATAAAATAAATACATCTGGCTGCCACATAGTCACCACATAGGACGCCGATGGAAATGTTTTTGAATGCCTACAATGAGAGGTGGGTACTGATGGAAACTTTTTTTTAATTTTGATATTTAAATTAAAAATAGATAAAACTAAAATTAAAACATTACATTAAAATTAAAATACACATTACATGCAATTACAAAAACATTACATTTAAAAGGAAATAACCTAGAAAATTAGAAAATATAAAACCTATAAATTATATTTTTCCATAATCTTGCGTTTGACTTCCATGACCGCGTCGTGCATGTCACCCGACAAATGACTAACGTCGGCGAAAAGCAATTGCATTTCCGCGAGTCAGTCGGTCTCACTATCTCATTCCTTCGAGTATTGAATATGTTATTCCATACTAGTACGCAAACCCTAGAAGTTTGTTCTAATTTGTTGAACTGCGAAGGTGAATTGTGGAGATTATGTTTAGACTTGGATATCTAATTGCGTAAATGTGTTGAATTGCGATGCCATCAGAAATTGGTTGTATATCGGGAATGGATTTTAAGGATGGAATTGTGGTCGGGTGGGTAGTGTGGATAAAGGATCGAACCCAAAATGATTGGGGTTTGGATTGTTTGGATTTTGATACATTTTGAGTGAAAAATGTGAAGGAATTATAGAGAAATTACTCTATTAATCAAATTGCGTAATTCTTCGTCATATGGTGTACGTTTTTTTTTCCGCTTTGTCCCAAATACTTTACCATCCACCGCCTCACCTTTATCGTCTCCATCCACCCTGATTCGTCTCTCCCACTCTCAAATCTAATCTGCATCTCTCTCTCAAACCTAATCTGCAGTCGGCGTAAGTGTTAATGAAAGTTCAGCCATCTCTTTGCTCCATCTCTCTCGCACGGGTCGAATTTGATCTGGGTTTGCCGGAAATTTGTTCTTGAGAACCCTAGCCATCGACTACCATCTCTCAAGAATATACCATGTAAGTTCATCTCGATTTTGTCTCGAAAGAACTCCACTCGGATGTCATGGCTCCGCTTTCCAATCCCTCACCCTCGACCTCTCTAGCTCTTCTCATTACTCAGCCGACTTTGCTTCATAGAGCCGAAGAGTGAAATAGGTACTCGATTTGTATTTCATTTTTGTTTTTACCATGATTTAATATTCATTTTGTTGTATCTATTTTTACATGAGGTTTTACTAATCTTGAACGAATGATACAGTGATGTATCTAGGGTTTATTCAAGAATCTTGTATTTCCCTTAATCGTTCTATGTTCCATTTGTATTCTTTTCCTTCTTCTTCTGACGTTTTTTATTTTGATTTTTGAAATTAAAGACACCATCTTGTCTATTAATTTTTGCCACTGATTGTTGTTGATTTTTGGATCAGTAATAGTCAGATTTACTATTTGAAATTGGTTTCCTTTTAAATCCTGGATCCGGGTACGGTCCTAAATCCAATAACAGTGTTAACGATCAGTCTTCGCCTCAACAGGACAGTGCCCCTGTACTAAAACCAAACAAAGTGCCGTTCATCATCGGTAAATCACCATTCTCGAGTTCATAATACTACAAATTCTACTTCTTCCTCTTCATGTTCTTAATTTAGCATGCCAAAAGTGATGTTTATGTTTAACAAATTACTAAAGTTTTTTGAACTGTAAGCGAAGGTTTGCTGGTGGAACAACATCTGGAAAAACAACCGTCTGCAATGTGATCATATCAAGACTCCATGATCGAAGGGTT
This sequence comes from Cichorium intybus, assembly GCA_023525715.1. Classification (NCBI taxonomy): domain Eukaryota; kingdom Viridiplantae; phylum Streptophyta; class Magnoliopsida; order Asterales; family Asteraceae; genus Cichorium; species Cichorium intybus. The sequence goes on along the minus strand of CM042014.1, from coordinate 40,423,631 downwards.
GCCCTTATCAATCAAGTAAGACTACAATTTAATTCTGAATTGAGTTTTGTTCAAGTTTAATCATGTTCAACTCTTTGTAGGATTCATTTTATCATTCTTTGAGTGATGAACAATCAGCAAACGCCGAAGACTACAATTTTGATCACCCTGGTAAGTTTACTTATCTGAAAATTCCTAATATAAAGAGTACAATTTTATCAAACAATTAGAAACTTTATAGACATGATGATTTATTCAGATTCTTTCAACACCGAGCTTCTTCTCTCATGTGTGGAAACATTAAAAAAGGGACAGCCAGCTAACATTCCAGCTTATGATTATAAGATCCATAAGAACAATGGACCAGGCCGCATGGTACAGATTGCATTCATAAGGTTGAAATAATTCTTGGTTTTGGTTGATGAAAAATAAATAATCTTGATCTTTGAATTAAAATATGTAGGTAAACCCTTCTGATGTCATCATTCTTGAAGGAATTTTAGTACTTCATGATAGCAGAGTTCATGATCTTATGAGCATGAAAATCTTTGTTGATTCAGGTTCGTTACTTGTCATAATTTATGTTCAGTTGTTTGTAATTAACCCTGTAACCTTCAAGATTCTATAAAAAGCAATGGGTTTTATATATAAAAAGGGAAATGAAAGTCAGAATATAAATAGAATGAAAAAAAAGTGAAAGCAAACATACATGATTAAATCATGGATATCTGTATAGCTAGATAATCTGTCATTTCCATTTCACTTTAAAACAGAATAAATATATTATTCACATGTTTATTATTAAACCTAGAAAAACCTCTCCGGGCAAGGGAGGAAGGCTTTTAAACCTCCCGTGTGCGTCGTCTGCCGTAGAATAACCCCTTCGGGTTATTCGGTAAAGGCAGCCCTTTCCAATCAGGCATTTTTTTTGCCTTTCCTTGGGTGGGAAGGGAAAACAGCGCTTTTGCCCCTTGTCCTAACTCCTCCTATTGGGCTTTTGATAACGTTTTTTTTTTGTGTAACGCGGGTTGGGTGGATCCAATGTGGATCCGTTTTTCCTTTGACGGATCTGCTTCGTCTTTTTCTCTTATTTCACTTCAACTCATTCTTCAACCACCGCTTCCATTCACCGCCATGGTTTTCAGGAGATCCAATTTCACCCTCATCGTGGATTGCATGCGGTCGACTTCCGTCGTCTTCTCAGTCCAGCAGAGTCGGCGACTCAAAGAAGAACCCTAACTCTTTTGCCTCTTCCATTATCGTTAAATTAATTCTCGATTTTGTTTTTTACCTCCATCTCCGACCACCACCTCAAAATACTCCGTCGCCGCCTTCCTACCGACGGGAAAATTGGTAACGGCTTGCTCGGCTTCAACCACCGTTCATTAACCTCCACTCCGCCTCTGTGCCGGCAGCCTTCAACCGTCATATGTTCCTCATCTCTCAGTAAGTTTCTGAAAATCCATGTTGAATTCCTCTCTGAAGCTACTCCTTCGAAGGTCAGTCAATACAAAACAAAGATTGTCGTTTTTCATCCACAACTGATAATAGTCAGAAGTTCAATCCACGGGTAAGAACTTCTTCCTGGCTTGCTGATTTCTCTAATTTGGTTTCCATTCAGTCGTTACAGTGCTCCGATTGCATCTATCACCACTAGGGTTTTTCAAATGGGTCACGAGAAATCACAAGTCGGTCGCTTCTTTCCCCCACTGGAAACTCTTAATCAGGTAAAAACGACCCCTCTTTCTCTTTTTTCTCCTTAAACAACCGTTGTATTTGCCCCCAATCAATCCTCAGTGACAGTTTACTTTTGAAAAATACTGAGCATTGTCGGATTAAATTGCTCCAAGAAGGCTGAAAATCGAAAACACGTCGGGGTTTTGGTTCGCCAGTGCTAGGAACTTCTTCAATACAGTTTGGAGGGGCAATATGGTCAACTTTTTGACATAATTATTAAAAGGTACCAATGCAATGCGGAAGCACTGGGTTTGAATCTTCAAAAGAAGCTTAACCGTTATGCTTCTATCTCACTTACTGCAGAGGTTGTATGCTCACTTTAGCTTCTTTTTTATTACAATATGAATTATGTTTTTTAATATAAATCTCTATTCTTTGCCAACAGTTGACTGGTTTGACCAAGGATGACAAGGAAGCCCTAATTTTACTCATACATGCTGCAAGATTGATGGATGATATTTTCCATCAGCAAGTTTGGTTCAGCAATCCATCTTTAAGAGAATGGTTAAAGGGGCGTGCTCATTTGTCTCATTTTGATAAATTAAAATGGAGTTATTATTCAATAAAAAAAAGTCCATGGTAAGACCCTGTTCAGCAAGTGAAGCATTTTTGGTTTTTTATAATACGAATGTCATTGTTTGTGTAAATTAAGGTTATTTTGGTTTAGCAGGTCTTGCCTTGATGAAAATGAAGCATTTTTGACGACTGCAGACTCTGCCATTGGATTAATTCCGGAATCAACAAAGCCGATTCCAGGGTGGAATGGAATTGAATACAAGGCTGCCTTTCCCATGCAGAAACCAGCTGGTGCCAGTTTCTACCCGCCAGACATGGATAGAATGGTAAAGTTTGTTCATGTTTATAAGTGGCAATGTTGTAAATTATTGCAATTGATTACGATTCTGCTAAATGGGTTGGTGTTGGCCATTTGATAAAGTATACTAAAGATACCATTTTCAAGTCGGAAGCACTTGAGAAAAAGGTGTGGATACGAACTCAAGGTACACGAAGTCTCTTTCTTTTTAGAACTATATAAACCGCCCGAATGAGTCTAAATGATTATTTTGTTAATTGATGATATAAATGCAAATCGATAAAAAAATGTTGGATAAAGGGAAAATTTGTAAAAATTTGTGTCTGTATGTATTAAGCCAACATTTTGGGCTTAATACATTAAGACATTTATGGACTAAGTCAAAAAGAAATATCCTTATAATGCAAATATTCTTCAAATGTTTTTTACTAGAAAGTTTTAGTCCCACATGATCATGCATATGAAAAAATTATTCTTCTATCTTATTTCCCAATTTTGTGTTGGATTGTGAATTCTGCTTTTACATGCATTTGGTAATTTGTACAGGTTTAAAGGCCTGCATATGCCCATGTGATATACTTACTAAAATTGCTAATGTGATATACTTACTGAAATTGCTAATCTGGTGTGAAATGGAAAATTAAGTAAGTTATTTCATTTTAATATTGTTTTAATTTAAATGAATGTTTGTTGAATTAATCAATTTAACATAATTTGTATTTGAGTGGATCACAAGTCGTAGGAATGGGGTAGGCTTATTTTCACATCAACAGTTGCTAACACACGCCAGAGTACGCTTATGTCTTTAGCATTTATCCGGACACGTGCTCCAGCAATTCCGAACCCGTGCGGAGCACGGGGACCCACTAGTTTATAGTTAAAATGTGTGTGTAAATGGCAAACTATTGTGGTATTTATAGTATGTAAATAGTAATTTTTTGAAAAAGAAAAAGAAAAAAATTATTCCTAACGGTTAGAAACGATAATATTTAGCTACGTAGTGACGCCGATGGGAATGGATGCAGGCATCATGGGACGATAATGCCGACGACATCAGACGTGCACGTCGACGCCAACGAGAAATTCTTCCCCATACCGTTTAGTCATAAAAGGGGGGAAATATAAAAACGCTAGCACGATGATAGATTAAGAATGTATGAAGATAAGACATGTACAAGTATAAGAAAATTTGAAAGAAAACCCTAAAGACGGGTGTGTACGTATGCATGGTGATTTTAAGGAATTTCAAAAGAATTAATACCTAAATATATTTAAATACATAAATATTAGTAATAGTGATGGATTTCATCAAATTATAAAAAAAGGAAAACATATGTAAATAACATGCTTGTTTTCGGCATATATCAAGGTTGGGGTAATGTGTAAGTCTTACTTATATAAAAATGGACCTAATATGGAAAGTTATATATATATATATATATATATATATATATATATATATATATATATATATATATATATATATATATATATATATATATATATATATATATATATATAGTTAGTATTAAATAGAATTGTTAAATATAGTGTGATTGTAGGACTCAACGTGGACCATTAGATCAACAAAATCAATGGATTAAATAAAAGGGCATTCTTGTAAATAAAATCAAAGAAGTCACATGTTTTTAATTTACAAAACCCGGTTAAGGGTAAAACAGTCAAAACCCAGTAAACCATAACATCGGAATGTAATCTTCTCATGCTATAATCACAGACATGTACATTCCGATTCAACGAGCACGAATTCAAGTTTTGCATACATGCATTCTTCTCAACTGAATTCCACATATTGATTATCAGAGAATGAACTTGTAAAATTGTTGTTGACGTAAAAAAATAGTTACGTAAGAGTTTTCAAAGTCTATTCTCAGAGAATGGTTTGTAAAATTGTTGTTGACGTAAAAAAAAATAGTTACGTAAGTGTTTTCAAAGCCAATTCTCAGAGAATGGTAAGCAATGTCAACGGTAAGTAAGTGTAATAGCCTGTTCATGAAGAATTCTCAAAGAATGTTATATGTGTTTAATAATTGTAGTACACATACTAAAGATTCTTGTAGAATATTTATACCATTCTCGGAGAATGAAGTGATTATATATGTTTATAGAGGGCTGAGAACTGCTATATGGAAAGCCTTATTCTTTGAGAATTTCCCATTCTCTGAGAATGAACGTGAACCATTCTCATGAGCGTGAAGGAATGCTACTGCATTCTCATAGACATTCATCCTCATTCTCTGAGAATGCCTTTCCGAAACCTAGAAGAAAAAAAAGGCGGAGATCGATTTTTTTAAACCTGCAAATTAAACCGATTGCTTCAAAGCCGACTTGATCGTGCTTCAATTTGCTTCAATCGAAAGTTCGAATATGCTTCAATTTGCTTCCAATCGTTAAGTAGCTATCGGAAGTTCTAATTTTCTTCAATCGATGCTTGAATATGCTTCTGTCGGCGTGAACGTGAAGTTTGATGGTGCTCAAAACGGGCCACTGAATCGAGCATCGGAGAGGGAAAGCGGAGGTGTAGTGCTGCTATGGTTCGTTCGATCCGGTGTGGTGGCGATGGTAGTGACGGCCGCCGGATTAGGGCTGAGAGAAGCAGGCTTATGGAAGGAAGAATGGGGGATGAATGGGGGAAGGGTATTCCGATCGTGCCCTTGTGAAATCGATGGATATTATTAGGTCGCACAGTCACACAGTATTTAGAAAATGTATGAACCTATATATATATATATATATATATATATATATATATATATATATATATATATATATATATATATATATATATATATATATATATATATATATATATATATATATATATATATATATATATATATATATATATATATATATATATATATATATAGAGATGATCAACATAGAACCTCATTTTAGACATAGAACCATAGAACCAATCTACTAACTATTGGATCAAGCAATCAATGGCCATAAATAAAGGACTAATATATTATTAAAAGAAATCAATTAAATAAAAGATTGGGGTAATTTAGGTATAAAAACTATTTTTTGGTTCCTAAAAATCAGCATCTGTAAAATTAAATACCCAATTATCTCTTCAATTAACCCTAGAATTGAGAATGAATTTTCCGATAGGGCCGCTGTTTCTTCGATTATTGGAACTAGATCTATAGAGATTATAAATGCTACTATGAATCGATTGATTGATAACTCCATAGAGATGGTTACTGATTTCGATTATGTTGAAAATTCAATTCATATGGTATTAGATGCAAAATTGAACCGTGATTTGGTCAGGAATAAGATACATGCTGATGTTGAATCGGTTTTTAATGCTGCCAGTGCTGTATTGAAACCGATTACAGAGATTGAATCCATGGATAATGATGGTATACGAAATATTCAGGAAACAATTTATCCTCATGTGGTTCACGATTTTAGTTCTTTGATTGATGGTTCTAGTGATTTGGAATCAGATAGTGCTAGATATATGAACATTGGAATTCAGAATACGAATCCATGAATTGATTGCAATGCTACAGTGGTTGATTTGATTTCGAATCCTGAAGAGATTGTCAAAGATACGGATACTTCTGTTAAGCAGGGAAAGGATAATCTAGTTTCTTCTGAATTTCCTGTTTCGGTAGGTAATTTTCCTGTTTCAGTAGGTAATTTTTTTTACAATGTTAATGTCATTAATGAACATATGATTGTTCACTATTGAACACTTTTCTGTTGAACACTTTTGTTAAATCGAATCTAAGGAAACAAATGAATGAACGGATTGGTCCACCATCCACAGACCATAGGTAGATCGTCCCATTGAATGTTCTTCAAATACGAATGTTCAGTAATGAACATCCCAATGTTCAGTAATGAACATCCCGATGTTCAGTAATGAACATCCCGATGTTCATTAATGAACATTTATGAACACAACGTTAGTTATTGACACGATTGTTTATTTAACATGATTATTTTTAGTTCATAAATTAACATTTTTTTAATTATGTTCATCACAGAACACAAGTATAGAATTCTAAATTTTTGCTATTAATAAGTTTGTTAGCCATGAAGAAAGAGTATCTGAAGATTAAAAGTAAAATGAAATCAAAAGAAGAAGATGATGTGTGTCTATCTGTGTCTTTGTATGTGTGGTACTAACTACAAATTTTATAAAATACAGGAAAACACAACAAACTAAATAATATCAGATACATTTTAGTCTATGAAATCAATAGTGAGAAAGAGTTTTGGACATGGAAGATCCTGAAGGTTCTGTCACAAAAACTGTTTCTTAGAGTTGCAGGTGAAAGATCAAGTTGATTCCATTAACAGATCATTGCACTTTCGTTTTAGTTAGTTAATAGCAATGTATTTTTGTTCAAATGCAAAAACTAGCAATGTATTTTGCTTTAAAACAATAAGTGGAAATTTGAACCAGATTTACCAAAGTATATTGTTGTAAATGTTATAAAGTGTAATTCCCTATCAAGAAATAAACTGATTGTAATGGCTTAAACAGAATCATTGATTGTAGGTTCAAATTTTATACAATGGATGAGATTGCAGGTTAAAGTATTTACTATAATCTTAATATTTGAAAATATATTAACTAAAGATTAAATATTATAATTTATTTTCAACAAAAAGATGTCCGGTCCAAATCTTATTTCAAAATTAGAAATTGTTTTTGTTTTTACCTTTTATTCCTACTCATGTTTCTACATATGTTAAATTGTGACATGCGTCATAAAATATTATTATTTTTATTAAATAACACTTGTCATAATTTCATATATGTAAAAAAATATTAGAAATAAAAAATAAAAACAAATACAATTTTAATTTCTTTTTGTTTATACCACTAAATTTTTCCTCACCCTGTTAAAGTCTCTATGTGTTGCACATGGGTGTTCTAAAAAACCGCCATAGGTTTAGATCCTATGGGAAAAGTAAATTAGTTACAAAAGGAATTTGCTTGTAGTTGGAGCTCGAGTCTATTGCTTTCCTTTTTATCTTTAATATTTGTTTTCAAGGTGTCCTTGTAACTAAGTTATTGGAATTGTCCTTGTAACTAAGTTATTGGAATGAAGACCTGCATGTTGCAACCTTCGTTCCTAAAAAATAAGTTTTGGTCGATAACTAAAATTACTAAAAAGGAAAAAAGGAATCGATAATTCAAATTACTAAAAACGGAAAAATGAACTTTTGACACGTCCAGGACAATTGTAATTTATTAAATTATTTCTTTTTTGGTGATAGACAAGAAAAGAAAAGTAGAATGTGGGTTGGGATAAAATATAAAGTAAATTATATAAAAGTCATTAACTTTTTCAATTTTCTTGTGTTTGACACTGTATTTTTTGTTTTTGCAAGTCATTATGTTTTCCAAAAAGTTACGAAAATGACCATATGACAGGATGGCAACAGGTCATATGGTCAGATTTGTAATTTTTCAAAAAACATAATGATTTAATAACAAAAATAAAAACAAAGTGTCAAAATCGAAAAAATCTGGAAAAGTTAGCGATTTTTATGCAATTTACCCTATGCAATTTATATAACTTAATCACTTTACATGCCTCATACGTGTCCAAAAAAATAATTTGTTGTTACCTTGTATAGTTTACCCTAATAGCCCCAAAAAAGAGCAAAAAAAAAAAAAAAAAAAAAAAAAAAAAACCAAAGTTCAATGCTACTTGTGACAAAAAGTAATTGTGTCACAAGTAGCATTGAACTTTGAATTTATTTATTTTATTTTTTTATTTTTGTATTTTGGGGTTGTTAGGGTAAACTATACAATGTAAAAACAAATTTACTTTTTTGGACAAGTATAAGGCATGCAAAGTGATTACGTTGTATATGCATAGGGTAAATTGCATAAAAGTCGCTAACGTTTCCAGATTTTTAGATTTTGACACTATGTTTTTTATTTTTGCTATTAAGTCATTAGATTTTCTAAAAAATTGCAAATTTGACCATATGACTTGGTAACCTGTTGCCATCCTGTCATATGGTCATTTTCGCAACTTGTTGGAAACATAATGACTTAATTGCATTTTTTCTGAAAACATAATGACTTAATTGCAAAAATAAAAAATGCAGTGTCAAAATCGAGATAATTGAAAAAGTTAATGACTTTTATGCAATTTACCCTAAAATATATCCAAAATCGGTTAGATTTTAAATTAATAAATTACATATCTTTTATTTTATTTTGACAAACAAAATATAAATGTAATTTATATTGTTTACATATGAAACATTGTTTACGGTTTTAAATCTTTGGCTTTATTTATTAAATAAATTATTAGTTTTAGTCAACAGATTATAATAATTAAGATTGAAAATATAACAAACAATCAAATGAACTTAACTACATTAATTTTCATTTTAGGGAAATCTCCAATAAAGTTTCAATATTTTGGTCTAATTTATGAAAAAGTCCTAAATTAATTTTTATTGACAAAAAAATACAGAAAACCGGCTAATATTTTTAAATTAACCCTTTTTAACATTTTCAGCAGGTAACTACATGTTTATCTTTAATAAAATCCTAATATTTTTGTCCGGTTTACAAAAAAGTCCCAGCATGTTTTATCTTCAAGAAAGTATTAATATTTTGACCCAATTTACTAAAAAATCCGAACATTTTGACTCAGTTTACTTGGAAAAAATTACGTATTTTTACATGTATTTATGTCTTTAATAACGTATTTATACGTTTAAAAACATATTTATACATGTATTTATTTAAAATACGTAAAAGTACTTTAAAATGCGTAAAAATAAGCAACATAATAACTTCATAATTACCTAACAATATAAAATCTAAACGAAATTTATAACAACTAATATTTGATAGCGTTTTTGAAACCACGAAACCAATGCTACTAGAACCTAAAATAAACAAGAAATATTAATCATCTAGTTCCGTACAATTCAATTTTGTTCGGTCATTTTCTAGTCTGTCTAATCCCTATAAGCAAAGTTACTGAAATTCATATCTGTCATTTGGAATAAATACATGAATAAAACGTAGTTTTACGTATTTATACGTTTATAAAAGGTATTTATACATGTGTTTTTACTTTTTACATATTTTTGATGTATTTTTTTTTAAATTATTTATACGTTATTAAATATGTATAAATACGTTATTAAAGACATATTTTTTAAAAAAAATTATGTTATTAAATATGTTATTTTTAAGTATTATTTATAAATACGTAAAAGTACGTTTTTAAACATATAAATACGTTATTAAAAACGAAAATACATGTAAAAATACGTAACGTTTTCCAAGTAAAACTGAGCTAAAATTTTGGGGCATTTTCATAAACTGGACCAAAATATTAGTATTTTATTGAAGATAAAACATGTTCGGACTTTTCCATAAATTGAGCCAAAATGTTGGGACTTTATTGAAGATAAAATATGTAGACTTTCCACGTGGCAATGTAACCTACTGAAAAGGTAAAAATGGGCTAAATTGAATACATTAACCGGTTGTATGTCCTCTTTTGTAAATAAAATTTATTTTAGGATTTTTTCATAAGCTGAGCCAAAATATTGGAACTTTATTGAAGATTTCCCTTCATTTTATGTTGTTTGTGTGTATGTTGTGTCATCATACAATTGAGACATTCAGTAAATTATTTATTTTCGAATTTGGTATGTGTGTATGTACGTGTGTCTGCCTATTCAGCGTTTATAATGTCTGTTTAATGCAACAAATAGCAATGTACGTTTATAATTACCCTTATCATAGCATCCTACTTTCTTTCTTTCTTATGATAACATAAGATGGTTTAGCTTCCATTTATTTCAAAATAAGTCACTCATAACTCAATTTCAAGAGTCATTATTCTAAAAATTATTTTTTTCAAAGTCGGTCTCATTTGATGTAAGGTTTTCATTACAAAATTGAACTTATCCTATGTATTTTAAACTATGTGATACAAAGGTTTACCCGTCCCTCAATCTAAAACTCATTCACGCTCATTGCTAGAAACGTAAAAGAGTTTTCAAGTTCAAGTCGAAAAATCATTTTCCAATTAGAGATGCTTATTTGTAATCTTTGTACAGATTTCAATCAAAGAATATGCAAGAAAATTGTGCTTCAAAATCTAGGGTTCTTCTAATCGGAGTGTTTGGTTCAACGAAAAAATATAATGGGAATCTGTATCGTAGTGTTCACATTGAATCAAAACCGGAGGTGTATCTCTTTGAATCCACTGATGTTTCTATATCAATCGCAGGCCAAAACCGTCGTTTGTAGATCTATACATGGCGGAGTAGAAATGAAGACGATGGAACGGAATGTCCTTAAAGATTTGCATCTAGAAATGAAGAACACGGGTTGAATTGGTAAGCATTACGCATTTCCATTTTGAAAATTACACAGTCCAATTCTGTCATTGCTATTTATAAGAAATCCCAAGAAATTAGGGACTAAATTTTTTAAATCCCGAATTACTCTCTTCTATATTAGCTATGATTTTCTATACAAAGATTGGCAGAAATCTAATGTTGTAATTTATGGGGGAAATGAAAGTTGGATGTTATTAGAAACAAAGCAATAAAAGTATGTTGTCAGTTCTTGCCATTTCTATTATTTTCATTTGTTTATTTTTTGTCGCTAATTTGTTTTGACAATATTTTGTGGGGTTAGGATTTTTTTTTTCTGTTAAGTGGCTGTTAGAATGTATGTCCATGATCAAATGCACATCGCAACTTTTTTTTTCTGGGTGTATTTGTGCTTCCAGATTATAGCTCTATAGTTTGTCTCTTCATGGAGATGTTGGGTTTGATATGATTTATATTCATTTTTTTAAACATTGTCTTTTGTGCATTAGGTCTTTTAAGGTATAAAGACGTGCTGATATTGTTTATTGATGCACCAAAGACAAATCGAGATAACTTGGAAAATTAGTCAAGATTTCCACCGGTTAGCTTGCATAATTCAAAGAAAACAAAGAACGGTATTGACGACACCTATAATATTAAGTATTCTAGTCGTCGTTGAGCCCTGTTTTGAGTAAATTATATATTTTAAACTGCAATATTACTCATGTTTTGTGTCTAGTGTGTGTTGTGCAAATTATGTGAAATACAGGGTTAAAAGTGTACAAATGTTGAAAAATGGAACGAAGTCCACACGCGCGCCGCGAGTCCAAAGACATGCGCGTCGCGTTGAGCTATCACATCGGATCAGAGTTTGAAATTCAAAGTGTGAAGAATCAGGGTCGATGGAAAACGCGCCCCGCGGATCTGACCTTTGCGCGACTAGTCCACACAGAATTTGCAACTATAAATAGAGGCTCCCGGTTCGTGATTCGGGAGCGAAGACCCGACCTTTGAGTGGAACTCAGGCCTCTTCGACTCATATCTTCAGAGTATATTGATCGGTAAATGGTAGTTGGCTAGTTTTAGTTTAATTTCTTGTTTTTCGGTGTTTGTTATCGCGTGTGTTCAACGGTTCTTATTTGTAGAATCCGCTTGACGACGTAGATCTGGATTATCGACCGAAGTCAGAAACATTCGGCTTCTGGTTTGGTTTAATTTTAATGCAATCATTTGGTTACTTTTTGTGTTCGGTTTCGGTTTCGGTTTTTATAATCGTTGTCGTTTGCTCGGTTGCTTGTGTTTGATGTTTCTGATTTTCTGAGTTATACCTTAGATCAGATTCAGTTTGGTTTGATTGATTGGAAGTTAGATGCAAGTTTGTTTAATAGTTATAGTTTCGTGTTTTCGGTATTTTCGATTATTTCCAAGTGAATGGACAAAAACCATCTATAGAGTGACACTATACATCGGTCGAGTTTGTTATCACAAAATATCAACCACAGACTCCACAGTTCAACCCTTACTTACCACTAGCTAGTGTGCTGTAAGGTTATATCTAGTATTTTTGACCGCATCGACGACTGCGATGTGTCAGGTATCAAGCCACAAAGGCAATACCAAGCCACATAGGCAACTATCAAGCCATTAAGGCAAGGTATCAAGCCACCAAGACAATTCATCTAACCATATATGTAAGCATTCAAGCCACATAAGCAAGCATTCAGGATATATAAGCAATACAACAAGCCACATAGGCAATTATTAAGCCACATAAGAAATTATGCTAATCATAAATTACTTAAGCATAATCAAGCATTTGCACACACAAGGTAACAATTACATCACTATACTCCATATCAACCATATTAAGGAAGACTAAGTTACTCACCTTGAGGTTCTTGATATGAAATGAATTTCAAGTAGTTAGTTTCCTTGTTCTTCCTTTCCATCCCCAAATCTTTCTGTTAGATTAAGGTGTCTAAGTCATAACTATAATTGATACATATGTTAGAATTGAGAGCAGCACAGTCCTTTTGGGTTGCCCTCATAACCTGGCAAAGGACAAGGTTGCATTTAGAGAGAGGGATTTGTTGAAAAATATATTTTTGTATGTGACAATCACTGAAATAAGATGAACTGTTATTATCTAACAAATATTATCAGTTTATTTCAGATTGCGTGAATTCGAGATCAAAAACAAGAATAAATCAAGACCCGAGAAAATTTGAGAAAACATCCAAACCTGAGGAAGTAACGCTACAAACCAATGAGCAAAATACAAAATATCAAACTGCTACAGCAATCACGACGCGACAGACCCTATGGTCGCGACGTGAAGAGAAGAACAAAGACAGAAGTCCAGATCGCTACAGCGATCGCGACGCGACGGACCTCCTTGTCGCGACGCGAAGACCCACGACGCGAAGAGCCTGGACGCGACACCAACCACTCCATGATCGCGAGACTACCAACCCAACGCACTAACCAGTGGCCGACCAAAAGCAACCCGACACACGCCTCTTCGCGACGCGACGGACCATATGGTCGCGACGCGAATGCTGTTCATCAGCAACTATAAATTGAGGCTCACTCTTGCTGATTTTGTACAACATATATATCAACTAAGCTCCATACACTCTTACCCACGACCAAACACCTCAAGACACTCAAATTTCTGAACTTGTCAACAAGAATCAAACCGCACAACCGCAAGAAACAAGATATCCTCCCGAAACCAAAACTTCAAACCTCCAAACAACCTCTACCCGACACCAAATATCACCAAAACCTCATCCTACCGAAAAGAACAAGAAATCGACACATCAAGAAAACTCGAGCAAAGAACAAGAATCGAAGCTTCAAAGAAAATAGTCATATTCATCCGCTATCGATAAGTTCTTTTGAAATTATCCGTGTTATTATTGATTTATTAAAAATGTTATAAATCAACTGTACCAAACATCCAAGACATAAAAATTGAACCGTGACAACGAAAACATATGTGGACTGTATTTAACCGAGACATCTAACTTCTAACTTCTAACCTTTTTATTTATTGTAAAAACACGTTATCGTTGATAATGGCGTTTATTACATCTAACATCTAATTTCTAACTTCTAACTTCTAACCTTTTTATTTATTGTAAAAACACGTTATCGTTGATAATGACGTTTATTACATCTAACCTTTAACTTCTAACTTTTACTTTATTTACCGCTTTCTGTCCATTTAAATATTGTCTAGTTTAGATTTACCGTCTTATCTTATTCCGCAACTCTTATTTATTTCCGCATATTATAGATAAAATACATATCTGTCACACAGTAATCGGCTTAAAAACCCTTATTCGTGGTGATCGGTTATCGTATTTTCAACAATTGGTATCAGAGCTCGTGTGATTTACTTTGAAATCTTTATCGAGAACTTTTGTGTAGCGTTTTTATAAACCACCAATAAGTTTCCTTTAAAAATTTCATCTTAATATCACTTGTTCAAAAAAAAAAAAAAAAAAAAAAAAAAAAAAACCAAAAATGTCTTCCTCAAGCTACTCAAACATAAATTCTGTATCTATTGCTAACAGTATAGGTTTAGGTACTCGAGCACCCATTCTTATTCCTGAAGAATATAAATCATGGGTAGGTCGTATGAATCTTCATCTCAACTCTATAAGTGAAGATGTGTGGAAATGTGTAGACGGATCTCTACCAGATAACATGACTTCTCTTACGAGTAACTTGGATATACTGAATGAAAGGAAGAAACTTGAACTTCAAGCCAAAAAGGAGCTTGTGTCTGGAATACCCCACAGTATTCTAAGCCAAATGAATGATATAATCCTTTTAACCGCAAACCAAATTTGGCAAACTTTGAAAAATCGTTTTGAAGGAAATGAGAGAATCATTGGAAACAAGAAAACATCGGTTTTAAACGAATTTGACAACTTCAAAATGTTTTCACATGAGACCATCCATGATGCTCATGACAGATTCAATCTCATTACCATCAAAATGAATAATTTAGGCATCAAAAAGTCACAGCATGAAATAAACCTCAAATTTTTAAACAACCTTTATGAAAGCTGGAAAATGGTCAAACTCATCATTCAGGGAAATCCGGCAATTCATACTGAATCTTTGTACAATCTGTACGGAGAATTACAATCGTATGAATCCTCGATTGACCCACCAACGTCTACTTCTTTTGGAGGACCGCTTGCTCTTTTGTCAACATCCTCTCAAAACCAAACACATTTTCCTGATCAAAGTCAAATTGATTTAAATCAAAACCAAGCTTTCTTAAGTAATCCTTGTGACTTGTCCGATCCAAATAATGAAGCTGACTACCATCAATTGTGTGCTTTGGTAGCAAACACTAATCTCGAAAGATTTTTGCCACATCATAGACCAAACTTTCAACAAAGATCCACTTTTGGACAAAACTTTCAGAATCGTGGTTTTCAAAATAACAACAACTCTTATAATAACCAAAGTTCTGGATTTCAGCAAAATCATTCAAAACCATCTCAACAGAAACAAACTCAAACATCCGAAAGACCTCCCGTTAAGAGCCAAAAGGCTGACAATAACGATGATGATGATGATGAAGTAATCATTTGTCACAAATGCAAAGGACTAAATCATTATGCCCGAGATTGTCGAGCCAAAATCAAGGTCAAAAACTCAGCTTACTACGCTCAAAAAGCCGAAGAACTGAAGAAACAAGAAAAGAAAGCAAAGCAAAAAGCTTTGATGGCATTCTACGAACCTAGCGTGGAACACTGGCCAACTTCTGATGATGAAACAGATACTGAACCAGCTCAGTCAAACTTCTGCTTCATGGCTGACAATGAACCAACCACAAGAGCTCCATATGTCATCGATCAGGTATGGTCTATGATCTCAGATCTCGGTCTTTCAAGAACACCATTTGAGTCCCACATGACTAAGATTGAGAACAGTCTAAAAGCTGATCTCAGACTATATCATGACACAATAGTCAAATCTGATATCTACAAATCTGAATTACAAACCTTGCAACTCAGATTTGGAGAATCTACAAGGACTAGAGACAAACTTGAAAGAGACATTGAATGAAAATCTGAAGAAAATAACCACGTCCTAGAACAATTAAATGAAGCTCTAAAACAAAAAAGGGACTTAGAAATAAAAATTCAATCTGTTATTTCATCTGAAATAAAAGATACCTTAGAAAAGGAAGTCCTTCAGTTAAAACAAAAAATTCAAGATTTAACTGACAAAAACACTAGTTTAATTCTAAAACTAGATAATTCTTCAAAGCAAATAAAATTTCTTGAATCCGAAAATCAAAGATTTCAAGGAAAACTGGATTCTATCAATATTGCCAGAAAATTGAGTGATGATGTTTTCACTAAAGCAAACAACTTAGGAACCGGCAAAATTGATACAAATTATAAACCAGGAATTGGAAGAGAATCTTTTGAAAATGAAGAGACTGAAAAGAAAAATGGGACAATTAGTGAAAACTCTAAATCGCCTCAAACAGATTTTTTTCTCATCTGCTAATGAGGACGATTCAGATGATGAAACAGTAATCAACTAGCACGATTTAGATGATGAAACAGTAATCAACTGTAGCCCAGATGATACCTTTTTCAACAAATCATTCAAAAGAGTTGTAAAATCTGAATCAGACTCTGTTAGTTCAGTAACTCATCAATTGAGATCTACTAAACTAACAAGGAATGATGGCACGATCAAACTTGAAAATTTCTTAAATGGAGAAAATTCTGTTCATCAAAATGGTAGTACTTCTGTTCCAACAGTCTTTCCCTCTTTAAACTCAACCTTTATTGGAAAGAACAGTCTGGGACAAAAGTATTCAAAGAAACAACAGACAAATAAACAACCCATTCAAGCTGTCGTTAAACCAAAAGAACAAAGCAAGCCCATTGTTTTCAAAGAAAAACCTTTGAAACCAGTCGCTGTGCCACAAAAACAAACCTTTAATCCAAAACAAAAACCTTTTCAAAAACTGATTCAAAGTCACTTTCAAAAGATAAATTTCAATCTCTCAAGGAACTTTCAGAAACCATCATTTCACCAAATTCCATTCCATCATCAAAGTGTTTTCCAAAACCATTCAGATCCCAGATACAAAGAAAGATTATCAAACAGAACCTCACACATAGGATACTTTTCACAAAATCAGAAATCGTTTCAAATGACAGGTTTTCAAAAACAAATCTCACTTTGGGAAAATCTAATAAATCAGCTTAAACCTCAACCATTCCGTCCAATTAACAGAAACCATAATGATTTCAGATTATCAAAAACCATTAACAAATCAGGACCCACCATGGTTTGGGTACCTAAAATTTCTGTCTAATTGCAGGCACTTTGTGCTGGAGAGCCCAAGGATGGCACATGGTATATCGATAGTGGCTGCTCCAAGCATATGACAGGAAACCAGAGCTTTCTACGAGACTTCAAACCCACAGAATCCAAACAAGATGTTACTTTTGGAAACAACATGACTGCAAGAATCAAAGGTTATGGAAACATAACAAATGGTCACTTCACCATTAAGAAAGTAGCCTACGTCGACGGCCTGAAACACAACCTAATCAGCGTATCACAACTTTGTGACAACAATCATGAAGTTCTTTTCACCAAACAACGAAGCACAATCATGGACGCCAAGACCAAAGCCATTCTAGTTAATTCTGTTCGTTTAGGTAACATGTATCCACTAGATATGGACCTTATCTATGGAAAACCAGACATCTGTCTCTTGTCCAAAGCTTCAGCTGATATTAGCTGGTTGTGGCATCGTCGTCTTTCCCATCTCAACTTCGGCTACATCAACAAGTTGATAGCAAATGATCTTGTTCGCGGACTGCCACTTATGAAACTTGATAATGAAACTCTTTGTGCAGCTTGTGAAGGAGGAAAACTGTCTAAATCCTCTCATAAAAGCATTCCTGAATCTAGTGTATCCGAACCACTAGAATTACTGCACATTGATCTTTACGGCCCTGCAAAAACCCAAAGCATAAAAGGAAAGAAATACATCCTTGTTATTATTGATGATTACTCACGCTTTACTTGGGTTTTCTTTTTAAGGCTAAAGTCAGAAGCACCTGAAGAAATAATCAACTTCATCAAACAGATTGAATTAAAGCTCAAACGACCCGTTCGAAGAATCCGAAGTGATAATGGTTTAGAGTTCAAAAACATAACTCTGGACTCATTTCTCAAAAACAAAGGCATCGAACACAACTTCTCAGCCCCTTACACTCCTCAACAAAACGGCGTTGTTGAAAGAAAGAACCGAACTCTGTGCGAAGCTGCAAGATCAATGCTTATCTTTGCTGATCTACCACAATACTTCTGGGCAGAAGCAATAGCCACAGCTTGCTACACTCAAAATCGTTCTTTAATCCATAAACAACTTCATAAAACACCATATGAAGTCATTAACAACCGAAAACCAAACATCAAATTCTTTCATATTTTTGGTTGTCGATGCTTCATAAAGAATAACAAAGATCACCTTTCAAAATTTGAATCAAGATCAGACGAAGGAATTTTCCTTGGTTACTCCTTTACCTCAGCTGCTTATCGAGTACTGAATAAACGTACTAGAGTAATTGAAGAAAGTACCGATATTCATTTCGATGAATTTTATGTCAGGAAATTGGATCGTAAACATTTTGGTTCTAAAATGATCGATAATATTTTTCAAAATCCAATTCAACAAATACCTTCTACGGACATAGAAATTGATCTTGATTTACTTTTTGAACAACCCAAAACCGCTTATAATTCTGAATTTCTAACATCTTCTACTTTTCCTACAGGAAACTCCGATGCAGAAACTTCACAATCAAACCAAGAAAATACAGATCAAGTCGAGGGGGAATTACCAACACCAAATCCCTCTTTGAACACTCCCAATCCACCTGTTCAAAATGATCCCAGTGCATCATCTATGGGGGAACCTTCATTACCCCATTCTCACCCTATAATCCAAAAAGACATATCTAACAACAACCAAAATCTATTCCCAACAGAATCACCTGACCAAGAAGAACAATGGGACATAGAAACACCAATAGAAATACCTGAAAAAAACTCGCCTAAACAAATGGACCAGGAATCATCCTGCAAAACAAATAATAGGAGATCCAAATTCTGGTATTCAAACAAGAGCCGCTACCTCAAATGAATGTTTATACGGAGCATTCTTATCCATGACCGAACCCAAAACCATCCATTCAGCTCTCAAAGATCCAGACTGGGTCAAAGCCATGCAAGAAGAACTAGCCGAATTCGAAAGAAACCAAGTATGGGATCTTGTTCCTACTCCTCCCGATGTTACTGTAGTAGGTTCAAGATGGGTTTTCAGAAACAAAACTGATGATCAAGGCATAGTATGTCGAAACAAAGCAAGACTTGTCGTCAAGGGCTATTCACAACAAGAAGGAATTGACTACGATGAAACTTATGCTCCAGTTGCAAGACTCGAAGCCATTCGTATCTTTCTAGCATATGCAGCTCACAAGAACTTCAAAGTATTTCAAATGGATGTAAAATGTGCATTTTTACATGGAGAGATTGATCGTGATGTGTACATTCAACAACCTCCAGGTTTTGAAGATCCACAGTTCCCAAATCACAGTTTTAAGTTACAAAAAGCAGTTTATGGCTTAAAACAAGCACCTCGAGCCTGGTATTCAACATTGTCAACATTTCTAGAAGAATCAGGATTCAAAAGAGGTTCAATTGATCAAACTCTCTTTCGTAAAATTTTTAATAAGCATCTGTTAATCGTTCAAATATATGTCGATGACATTATTTTCGGTTCTACTGATGAATCTTTGAGTATCAAGTTTGCAGATTTAATGAAGAGCAAATTTGAGATGAGCATGATAGGAGAAATGACTACCTTTCTTGGACTTCAAGTCAAACAATCATCAAATGGAATTTTTATCAATCAAGAAAATTATGTCAAAAATCTTCTAACTCGTTTTTCCCTTGATAAATCCAATACAGTAAAAACCCCAATGGCCCTTGGTTACAAATTAGATGCAGACTTAAATGGCAAGCCTGTTGATCAAAAGAAATATCGAGGAATGATAGGATCACTCCTATACCTCACAGCCAGCAGACCCGACATCATGTTTTCTACATGTGTCTGTGCCAGATACCAAGCCAATCCTATGGAATCTCATGCTATAGCTGTAAAAAGAATTTTTAAATATCTTAAAGGAACTCCATCTCTTGGCTTATGGTATCCTGCTAACTCTGATTTTCAGCTTAACGCCTTCACTGACTCCGACTATGAAGGATGCAGACTAGACAGGAAAAGCACATCTGGTTCTTGTCAATTTCTAGGAGGCAGACTGGTAAGCTGGACTTCAAAGAAACAATCATGCGTGTCCACTTCAACCGCAGAAGCTGAATATGTAGCTGCCGCAAGCTGCTGTTCACAAGTCATGTGGATGCAAACTCAATTACGTGACTATGGCTACAAAGTCTCACAAATTCCAATATTTTGTGACTCAACCAGCGCAATTGCCATTTCTCACAATCCCGTGCACCATTCCATGACAAAGCACATCGACATTCGATATCATTTCCTCAAAGACAACATACAAAAAGGTCATATCGAATTGCACTTCATAAACACCGAAGATCAAATTGTCGATGTCTTTACTAAGGCTTTAGACGAAACCAAGTTTCAATACTTCCTAGGCCGTCTAGGAATGTTGAATCCAGATAACATCCATCCCTAATCTCTTACATTTTGTTTGTACAAAAGAGTGTTTACTTTCAGTCAAATAATCAAAATTTTCCAAAAACATTCAAATAACCAAAATTTTCCAAAAACATTCAAATAACCAAAATTTTCCAAAAACATCCACATAATCAAAAATCACAAAAAAAAAATTAGGATAAAGTTTTATCTTTTTAAAATCTTTATAAAACCATGTGATTAACATCTTCTTGACTAAATTTTCAGATACTTATGCTCGATGAATGTTCTCAAACATATTGATTCTTAAATTAAAGTGAAGGTTCAAATCTCAAAATTTTCGTTATGTACATTCTCCTATTCCCTTTGAATTTATTTCAAATATAACGATTTTATCAATTAAGGGACAAAAGATCAGGAGATTCAGATGAAAACCAAACCCATGTGAGAATTTGTGCCTCGTCTTTAACTGCTAAGTGAAATTCATTTCTGTGAGCAAAGGTGTTTCCATTATGACTTATAGGATTTATACTCTTATACCGTGATGCTAGTCTCATTTTTGCTTAGATATCAAAATGACCAGGGACGATACAATCATTTTCTTATATATTAGACAAACTGTCTTTTATATCACCTATCCCTATCCTCAATAAAGCCGCATCAAGAAAAGATTTATCATCTTGCATAGCAAGTCTGAAAATTGAAGAAACAACAAAGTCATATCCAAGAAAACCAGAAGAAAACTCAAAATCTCAAAATGCAAAGTCATCTCCAACAAATGATGTCAACAAATCACAACTGGTAACCACATCAGATATCTTCTATACAAAAGATATTCGCGAAAATCAAGAAAAGATAAAACAAAGGTGAACACTTCACCAAAGAAAAAGAAGAGTTATTACAACAATCCATAAAGACAGACATCTCTCAAACAACGAATTCTCAAAAGCTTTATCAAATATAGCTGTTAACACCAAAGATTTACCGGGATACTGTAGCCTTCATAATTGAATATTCTTAGTTGCAAACTGCACTATGAATATTTCTAAACCCCTCTACATGTATTTCCCGACGGAGAGAGAGTGAACATCAATGGCATGAATGAAGAAACCCTCTGAGTAATGCCGAAACCAGTCTTATGTGATTGATTATCTAATATGAAGACCAAGTGACTAAAGTATATAGGTATAAATCCATATTAAGCATAAGTCAACACCTTCAAACTGAGAGATATCACTCATCTTTAGTGATTATACACCAGTTCTGCACCCAGAACAAACAAACACCTCAGTCAAGTGTGAGCTATACCTATGAGAAGTTCATCTGAATCGACCTATTAAGATCACTTGTCGTCTTTATAAATGTTATAAAATCTTAAGGAATATTATGAAAGTACATATACAAAAACCTTTTGTTAATTGAACATGAAACCTTGATTCAGAAACAAATATTATTGACAAACATTTTTCAAAACATAAGTAAAATCTAGTCACACTTTTTCAAAACAAGTGATATGGTTTTATAAATGTTTTATCCAAATTACAAGAATTTTCAACCTTACCTTTTAATCTGTTCTTATTTCAGTAATGATCACATAGGGGGAAATTGTTGAAAAATATATTTTTGTATGTGACAATCACTGAAATAAGATGAACTGTTATTATCTAACAAATATTATCAGTTTATTTCAGATTGCGTGAATTCGAGATCAAAAACAAGAATAAATCAAGACCCGAGAAAATTTGAGAAAACATCCAAACCTGAGGAAGTAACGCTACAAACCAATGAGCAAAATACAAAATATCAAACTGCTACAGCAATCACGACGCGACAGACCCTATGGTCGCGACGTGAAGAGAAGAACAAAGACAGAAGTCCAGATCGCTACAGCGATCGCGACGCGACGGACCTCCTTGTCGCGACGCGAAGACCCACGACGCGAAGAGCCTGGACGCGACACCAACCACTCCATGATCGCGAGACTACCAACCCAACGCACTAACCAGTGGCCGACCAAAAGCAACCCGACACACGCCTCTTCGCGACGCGACGGACCATATGGTCGCGACGCGAATGCTGTTCATCAGCAACTATAAATTGAGGCTCACTCTTGCTGATTTTGTACAACATATATATCAACTAAGCTCCATACACTCTTACCCACGACCAAACACCTCAAGACACTCAAATTTCTGAACTTGTCAACAAGAATCAAACCGCACAACCGCAAGAAACAAGATATCCTCCCGACACCAAAACTTCAAACCTCCAAACAACCTCTACCCGACACCAAATATCACCAAAACCTCATCCTACCGAAAAGAACAAGAAATCGACACATCAAGAAAACTCGAGCAAAGAACAATAATCGAAGCTTCAAAGAAAATAGTCATATTCATCCGCTATCGATAAGTTCTTTTGAAATTATCCGTGTTATTATTGATTTATTAAAACTGTTATAAATCAACTGTACCAAACATCCAAGACATAAAAATTGAACCGTGACAACGAAAACATATGTGGACTGTATTTAACCGAGACATCTAACTTCTAACTTCTAACCTTTTTATTTATTGTAAAAACACGTTATCGTTGATAATGGCGTTTATTACATCTAACATCTAATTTCTAACTTCTAACTTCTAACCTTTTTATTTATTGTAAAAACACGTTATCGTTGATAATGGCGTTTATTACATCTAACCTTTAACTTCTAACTTTTACTTTATTTACCGCTTTCTGTCCATTTAAATATTGTCTAGTTTAGATTTACCGTCTTATCTTATTCCGCAACTCTTATTTATTTCCGCATATTATAGATAAAATACATATCTGTCACACAGTAATCGGCTTAAAAACCCTTATTCGTGGTGATCGGTTATCGTATTTTCAACAGGATTGATATATTATGGAGATAATATATTAATCAGAAAAAGGTGAATAAATAATTTGTTAATATATTATGAGAATAATATATTAATTAGAAATTACAATATTTAAGTAATATTAATCAGAAATTAATTTGGAATTAATTTTGTGATTAATTAGATTAATTAAATATACAGGGGTTGAATTATAATTGTTCAAAAGTTGGACAATAGACAAATATATAATATTTGATCGAAAATTATATATATATATATATATATATATATATATATATATATATATATATATATATATATATATATATATATATATATATATATATATATATATATATATATATAGGATCAAATGTGGATTGCATGTATTGTGTGAATGTGTGATGAAATATGGAACGTCAGATCGAAACGATCTACGATTCTAGATTCAGGGTCCTAAACGTAAATATATAATAATTAATTAATCAGTTTTTACAATTAGAGCATTATAAAGGGTATTTAGTCTATCAATCAATTTTTATAAAAGGAAATTCCCGAATTATCTTCTAATTTCATGGCATTTTGAATTTAATACATATTTATATTCTAATTTGGTAGGATTTTAATTTAATACGTATTAACCCTGTTGTTTAGGTTTTTTTTTAAATTAACGTTCTTAAAGAATATCAGTCTATATATATATATATATATATATATATATATATATATATATATATATATATATATATATATATATATATATATATATATATATATATATATATATATATATATATATATAAAAGAATAAATATAATGACAAGTACAATATTAAATAATAGAATATACATTTTGAATGCTAGGCTTTATTCTTAAAGAATATGACTGGACAAGTACATGAATATATTCTTGAATTAGTATTCTTAAAAATGGACAAATACATTAAGACATAAGAATAAGCAATTCTTAAAAAAATAGACAAATACATCAAAAGATTAAATATTCTATTAGAATAATAGAAAAATATAATAGAATTGAAAGAATCATAATATAATACACTATGATCATATCAGCGTATATATTCTGAAAGAATCATCAAATATTGTATTCTGAAATAATCAAACTGAGAATGTATTCTCAAAGAATATATTCGCAGATAATGTATCTAAGAGAATGTATTATGAGAAAATGTATGGAGAATGCTCGTGCGATTCCATGTACAACTAAATTCTTAGATGAATACAAATCCGGTGAAGTTATCTTCACTCTATTGATCGAAAGTAACTCCTCATAAGGATTAACTACGATTTCAGTGATCTTGATCTCTGTAATATCTTGATTGATGTTTTTTGGGGCATGGACACCAACGGGATGTTTGTTTTTTCTAAAAAGCAATTCTAAGCTCTTTTGTCTGCAGGTCGCAGACACGCGCAGACGTTTTTAAATAAAAGACCGTTTGTTTTTTCGCAGCCCGCAAACCTTAAAAGGTCTGCGCGTCCTCTTTTGCTAGAAGTGATATACTTGCATCTTTTAAACTCTTCCAAAAAAATTACGCTTCCCCTTTGTGCCCTAAAAAAATAACACGGTATCTCTTCCCTCCCATTCCTGATCACGCGACTGCCTCCTCCCTCCGGCGTGCCGCCGCTGCCTCCTTCCTCCGGCATCGCTGCTGTCGCCGGTCGTATAGCCGGCATCGTTTCTCCGGTCGCATAGTTGTCTCCGCTGCCGCATTCCTCGGTAGACCTCCGATCGCTGCCTCCTCTTGGGGTGCTGCTTCTTCCCGAATTGAATTTACGAATTGAATTTCTTGTTTTTATGAATTGAATTTCTTCCCGAATTTACGAATTGAATTTCTTGTTTCTACGAATTGAATTTCTTCCCGAATTGAATGTCAATTCTTGAATTGACATTGATTTACGAATTGAATTTCTTGGTTTTACTTTATTATAACAATTGAATTATTGATTTCAAGAAAACACCGTAATTCTTTTGATTTTTAGTTTTCAAACAAAACAGAAAATATGTTTTTGGTTAATTGATTTTTACGATTATTTCTTAAGCAGCAAATATTCCCAATTTTCAAGAACTTGCGAGTGAAACAAGTTGAAAATTTGCGATAAAAAACAACAAAAATACCATATCTTCATAAACGTGTGAATGAAACGATGTTTTCTTAAGCGGCAAATATTCCTGATTTTGTTGGAATACAGTGTTTTCTTGGTGTTTCGCTGTTTTTTTGCTGTTAGATTAAATTTAAGTTTATTTTACAGTCGGCAGACTTTAAAAAACAAAACAAACAGTCTTCTTTTTGCAGACTGCAGACATTTGGTCCACCTCTTCTTCTACAATATCTGCAGATGTGGTCCGCAGAACGCAGACTTTTTACCTCTTCAAAAACAAACAGCACCCAAGTGTTTGAAAGAATGCTTCTTTGGCATCTGATTTTAGCTTCTAAACCCACAACGCTAATCAAATTTAAGAATCCTAAAAACACCCGATTAAAAAGTTAGGTTAATTAAAACTTGAGCTACATAATAGAAAAAACTAAAATCTATTACATTAAATGGAAGCATTTACACATTTAATTTTATTATTAATAAAAGAAAGGTTGTAAATATATTTTTCTTGCAGCAAATCGCCTCTGAACCGGAAAGGGAAAAGAAATGTAATGTCGTTCCGGTTACCCTCGATTGCGTTTGTAGCCACCGCCTTTCACGCCTTCAGATCATTTTTCCGCACCGTTTAAAAATCAACATATGTATTCGTATGGAGGAGGAAGAGGAATCGTGCTTTCGTCATCATTAATGTTAAATACCAAGACTCAAATCCTTATATATTGTTGCCGTCGATCGAGAAAGGTGAAGAAAAAAATGGGAAGAGGAATCGTAAATCACCTGCACACACAAAAAGTTAATAGTGATCAACCCAAAAGGAAAAGGATAATATATATATTGTTGCCGTCGATCGAATATATACTTTTGCCGTCGATCGAAATTTTCCGGAACTTGAGAACAGAAAAAATGGGAAGAAGATGTAACAAATGATACGGTGAACTAGCGAAGCTCAATTTATTAAGTTTTGGTTGATTTATTCCATAAATGTAGGATTTTATTTAGGTTAATTGGTTCATTATTTTAGGATAGTAATTTAAATGAATGTAAAAATCCGAAATTACCCTTTTTATTTGATTGGTCTAAAATTGCTCATATACTCACACAATAATTAGTCTCTACATATGAACGTGTGTGTGTGTGTATATATATATATATATATATATATATATATATATATATATATATATATATATATATATATATATATATATATATATATATATATAGGGGTGGATTTAATGCAGAACCAAATTAAATCACCTAACTGCAGAACCATGTTCATCAATGAATATAAATCCCAAAAACCCCAAAACCAAATATCGTAAAAGATTTTACCCTGTAATCGGCATTCTCCAATTCGACCAACATATTCTCTGCTAGGGTTTAATTGAGGTATGAACTGTTTTTTGTAGTTTATTCGTGCGTAATATTGGGTTGGTTAAGCGTATGTAATCGTAAAAGATTTTACCTGTAATCGTATGTCATACATGAACATATGTTCATTAATGAACATATGTTCATGTATGAACATATGCTTATGTACAGATTCCCCTTTGTTGCAGTATCCAATGCTGTAAAGTAATGCAATATAGTGATTAACACCACTCAGTTATGACTACAGATTATGTAAGGTTTTGTTATGTACCAGATTTTGTAAAGTTTTGTTATGACTACAGCAATGCAATATAGTGATTAGTGAACATATGTTCATTAATGAACATATGTTCATTAGTGAACATATGTTCATTAGTGAACAACACAACTTACAAGCGAGACCACAATCTCGATCACCATTTTCCTTTATCGAGCTCAAACTCAGATTCGCATCAGGAGACGTAACAAATCCACTTCCAAAAACGAATTTGGATTTTTCCTGCTTACGTGAAGAAGTAGCAACTTCAAAAGGATGATTTCTATTACTTAACCTCCTTCTATTCCTCATAATCGGACCAGTTCCTCCACCTTCTTCTTTCTTCCGCGATTTTGGAGATTTACGATCTAGGGTTCTGTGGGGGTCTGTGAGATTAGAATCGAACATTAATGTTGTAAATTGAAGCTGGATTACACTATTAGGAACAGGAATCAAACGGCGGAAGGTGGAGATGAACACGGGTGAAGATGGTGATCGATTGACACGATGAAATTGTTGATTGGGGTGTCGGTTTTGGGGTTTTTGTGATTTATGTTCATTGATGAACATAGTTCTGCAGTTAGGTGATTTAATTTAGTTCTTCATTGAACCCGTCTATATATATATATATATATATATATATATATATATATATATATATATATATATATATATATATATATATATATATATATATATATATATATATATATATATGAATAGGTTCAAATGAGAACCAATAAAAGGATAAGAACCGTGAGAACCGATATTCACACATTAAAAATTATGTTTTTTTCGATTTTTTGTTTTTTCACAGTTGTTTATTATGTGAAAATACATCAAACTTAATAAATTTTCTTATTTTTAATACGTTTTACAATATTCACAATATAATAAAATTTCTAGTTATTAAACTGTGAATACTATAACGTAAATTTTTTATTAAACTGTGAATTAATGATTCTCACGGTTCTCAACCTTTTAGTGGTTCTCATTTGAACCCTTCCCTATATATATGTGTGTGTGTATATATATATATATATATATATATATATATATATATATATATATATATATATATATATATATATATATATATATATTATTTATGGAGCCTTTTCTTATTTATGGTAATGATAATTCAACTAGCTTGTATGATAAATGGGTTATCATATCAGAAGCTTAATTATGGCATTTATATGTCATAAGGCTTATCAGTTTTGGACTATAAATAGAGGCCCTCCCCACCCCTTTTTCCATGCCAATTCAAAGGGTTCTACCCTTCTTCTCTCTTGCTCTCTTGCTTGCCAAGGTGTTGGGTGTGAGCCATTAGAGGCATTACATATGTGGTGCTAGCTTCCAAGGGATCTAAGGATCAAAAGGTTAGTTTTTCTTTGTGAAATATATTTGATCTTATTTTGTTCATAGTTATAGGTTCAATAGATGAAAACATAGATCATTTAGGGTGCATGTGAACTTAAGTGTTTTTATGTTCATAGTTTGCTTAAAACTCATCAGTGGTATCAAAGCTAGATCTGTTTTCTGTTGAACTGTTATAATAGTTGAACTGTTAAAAGGATTTAATATAGTTAAACCCTTGGTCTCAAGGATTTCGATTTATGTTAGGGTTTTTGAGAAAAACCCCAGCCTCCACCCTTGGTTGGTGAAAATATGGAGGAGCCTTTTAGGGTTTCTTTATTTTTGGTAATTATGATTATCTAATAAATGGAAACTCTTGACCCTTATATTAGATAACTTGGTGGGAAAGATTAGGATTAAATTAAAATTGTTTAATTAGTTAATCCTTATGTGATTTAATTAATTTAATTAACAGTTAATTAAAAGACAAACATTAAATCACTTTAGGTTTAAATTTTAAATTTTAATTTTAATTGTTTAAATCTCGAAAATTTAAAAGGACAAAACCTAAATATTTTAAATGTTTGAAATATACCTTATACATATTAGTATTAAAAGTTAATATCTATATGTATAATATTAAGTCAGTCAAATCGCTAGTATGTCTCATTCAGAAAATTGGTCTATAAGGGGGGTATAAGGAGACTGCCTATAAAATGGCGGTTGAATGGGTGTCCACTCTCACCCACCGCTCCCGTGATCAGTGGACTGTCGTTAGCAGAACAGGTTTGATAGGACAAAGCTAATCTCATTAGAACTATAATGCTATTAATGACAAAGTACTAGAACCTTTGAAACAAAACCCAAACTCTAGCTACTTAGGAAAATGTGAAAAGTATGATAATCCATGAAGTTACACATTACACTTTGTGGGTCGTTAGTGGAGCGTGGGTGGTTAACCGACACGCTAATTGGGACCCATAAAGAGTGGTGATCAGTATCTCATGTTTTTGTCATTGTTGATAGAGCTGTGTGGATAACTGACACATCAATTGAGATGATAAGCAACATTGAGGTTACCAAGTAATTTGCATGGTTATTTCACATCTTGTTTGTGATCCTAGGCATCCCAGTCACAAATAGAAGAGCATAATCCGAGATTAAACATGCCATTGACTTTGGTCAATGAATCTCACAGACCTAGGAATTTCATTGGACTAAAATTGATAATAGTGTATCTACATTAATGACCATTATGTTGTGATTACGACATCCCTCTTCACACCATAGTTGGGGCATTTTGGGTCCTAGCCTTGTTAAATATAAATTGGGTAATTATTTATAAGGAAAAAAGTTAAACTAATAAATTTTGATTTTATAGATGTCTGAAGATAGTGTCAACTCTCCTCCTCCTCGTCCTACACTCATTCATGAGAGCTTCAGGAAATTCTTATTAGATATGAAAAAGCTGACTGGACTTAACTACGTGGATTGGATCCACCAATAGAGATTGGTTATGAGATACGTAGATAGAGAATACATTATCGACTTTCCGCTTCCCAGCCTACCTAAACATGGAGTCACTCAATGGTTGATTGACCACCATGACTTCCTGATTGATGAGAACGAAGAGGTTCGTCTTCTCATGCTTATTGACCATTGACCCCACTATCCGTAGAGATTTTGATATTCTGGGGCCACATGAGTTGATACAACTGGTTGAGGAAAGGTTCCAAGAACCAGTTATACAAGAAAAGCTTAGGATCTACGAAATGCTTGGTGAGACCAGGCTGAGAAAGGGACACAGTGTTAGTACACACTTTCTCAAGATTGAGGGATACTTGAAAGAGCTATACCAGCTTGGTCACCCTCTCACTAAGGAAGCAAGTGTAAATGGTTTGCTCGCGTCTCTGATTGAGGAATACAAACCGTTCGTATAGATATACAGGGAAAAGGACCTACACAAGACCTTCATGGAAATGTTTCGAATGTTGACTCTCTATGAGTCGTTCATGAAGAAGCATAGTGCAGGATTGGGTCCAGCTTGGAAGCGTATCGGGAGTCCACCTGGACGAGTCCTGGGATGTCTTAAGTTGGGAATCCACGGGGCAAGGTATAGTCAAAAGAATATTGGAAGACACTCCAAGATCAAACGGTTTGGCAACTCAGGTATATTTAAAAACTCTAATTCCTTATCCTTAATTCCTTGATACAAGATGTGATTGTCACATTTGCTTTGTATACAGGGTCTCAATAGGACGCAGTACATTATCGCATGGGAGCACGTTCCGATTAGATCTCGGGCTCGTGCATTTTTTGGAGTTTAGTTAGATATTTTTTATATTGTCATTAGTCGGTAGATGGTATGACATTGTTTTACATAGTACATTGTTTGAGGATATTTTTTTAAGAATTATTTTTTAAAATATGATTGTTTAAATTATCCTTGAAATGTAGTGTGAATGTTTTGATTAATGATTTGAATGTCGATTGGATTGTGTTTGTATGATTGTTAAAATGAGTTTTATAAGAATAACTTCAACCAAAGATCCAATGGACATGATTTTGGAATCAATTGGCTTGGACTCATTTGATGAAGTTAGTTCTTGATAAAATTGGTTGTTACAAGAAATGAATCACCCAAGGATCCGATAGGCAGGATTTTGGAATCATTTGACTTAGAGTTAAATGATGAATTCATATCTTGAACAATTAACAAAGTCATAAAATTTACATAAGAATGTAAAGAACATTTGGAGCAACGAGCACAATGGTTATTGTGTACTGCTCAAAATCAGCAAGTAAAACACAAATTAGTTATACTTCATGATGTTTGCCATTTGGTATGACGAATATAACTTCACTTATGAGAATAAGTGATTAGTTGAAACCTTGAATTGTTCAAGGATAAGATCAACGAAACCTGAGTAAAACATAACTGAGAAATTGTTTCACAGATCATACTCTTCCAAGAACATTAAATGGATATAATGTCTCTTAGGGAAGATTGAGCATTGATCGAAATAGTTCGATCCTTGATGTATTAGATACACTTCCAATAAGTTTCCGATAAGTTAAACATTCAACCAGTCAGTCGATAAAACCATATTCTAACCACATCTTAAGCTAACTAGGTTGCACAGACACTGTCTGAAGTGTAAAGTCGGGTTCACCCCACTTGTACACAGAAAAGGTTTAGGGTCATGGAGCCTTCGTCCAAACCCCATAAAATGAATGAACCTGATCAGGAGTGCCGCTTTATTGGCAATCCCACCTATACATGTGGATCTAGAGTATTTTCTTTAGAAAGAACTCACATTCTAAGGAAACAGTGGGAGTATGAGTGATCCCGAAAGAGTTCAGGGATCAGCCAAGTGAAAGAACCTCTAGTCTTCACTAGGACTTGACAGGGAATCAGATTCATCTGGCATACTCTTCTCTTGTAAACCAAACCAGTAATATTAGTCACCATCATAAGGAATTATGATCTAGGTGACTTACCGGTTAGTGGTAAAACACTGAAGTTGGTCCAAAATAAAAATTCTGCTACTTGGAAGCATTGATGAGCCCGGTTGCCGCCAAATAAGAGAATCTAAAGACGAGATTCGGTCTATAGGATGATTTGACTGATTTTTACACCTGGACTAAAACAAGTGGGAGTAATTGAATCATCAAAAGAAACATCATAGATAGAAATGTACCTACATTCTAAGAAAGAATGGTTGAGTGATGCAATGCTCAAAGTCATATGATTGATTGTGAGTGAGATGCTCTCAACAGAACAAAAACATAATATGAAAAGATATTGTTTGCTATAACCATACTTCGTGAGTCATAGTAGATTGGATAATCTGAACCGCTTTCCTTAAATGGAAAAGAACACGATGTTGTGTGTAAGATGCGACCAGATGGGTTTAGGATATGCCAATACAAAATGTACACAGTCCTAAAGATGGTTCAGAAGGACACCTCGTCAGAAAGGATCTTCGGATTTGCAAAATATGCCAACAACTTGGATTTTGTGAATGGTACGGAGGAGTTCTATGATTATTTCGAAAGGTATGGATTCCTGAATTCTCAAGATATGCTAAAGGGTTGGATTTTGTGAATAGTCTGGAAAAAGTTCCATAACTATGTCAAAGCTAGTGGGAGTACCATTGTGATCTACCTTTCCATATAGGAAACATCTCTGATCATTACAACGTGTAATAATTTGATATTAAGAGATAATTCACTGTGAAAGACTTGAAGGAGATACAATGTACTCAAGTGGTTACCAGCATCTATTAGATATATATAATCGTCAGTAATGACCCTCCTAGTATAAACATGGTCTTGATAAGATTCAAGATACAAAGACTATAGAAAGGAGTTTTCTGAAAGACATGACACAAAGAATAAGGGGGTAATCCTTAGATTCTGAAGGGGTTCAGAATAGAACAAATCCGATTCAATGAGCTGCCGAAAATTGAATCGATCATATGTGTCATGAACTCATCCTGCTAACGTGATGCTTAGAGCATTGTAAGTTAGATTCAAGACACCTTCTGGTTGAGGATACTGAACTAGAAAGTTAATCACACATGAGAAATCAATGTTCGACAATGGGAGGACTGTAATAATATTTTGAAAAAGGTTTCAAGTCTGTAATTATTGACATTGACATATGACACTATCAGACTCCATTGTTGAAGAGTACCGTCGGGATATTGATGGAGCGCGTGTGGTTCACCAGCACATCATTATTGCCTTGAAATCTTCTTGACACCGTAGGGTGCAATCCACTGGTCTAAAGATCCCGATAACCATGAGAAGTCACAAGACACAGCACCATTCGGAAATGGTGATAGGAGAGAAAACCAAAATGACACATTGAGATATCATCGAAAAAGGTATTCGATGAGATTATCTTCAATGATATGTATCGATGCGCGACATTTTGGATACATAGAAAGAGTAAAGGTCATTTTGGGTATATAGACATATAAATATCTTAACTGAAAGTTTAATAGAAACCTAGAAACGTATATGACATTATTATAATAGAATTTGATATGGTGATTGCCTCATAGAGACTTGGCAATAAGCAGGAGTAGCTACCTATCAAATCATTGTTTCACTTTGCTTGTTTTACTTCCCGAATAATTAGATTATTCAAAACATCCACAGTCGTTCATACTTTTGGAAGTAAGTAGTGAACCAAGACTGTCATGAATTGGATTGTAGACTATCTAAGGAGTTAGGCATAGCAATGGTAATGCTACAACGTTCATGAGTACTCAGAAATGGAGATTTAAGCATTGGATCAACCCGCGCTCAGAGAATTACTTCATGGATTACATCACGAGTAGTTTTGAGACGATAATATCTTATGATCTTGAAAACAAGACATATGAGTTGAAATTTACGAGTCGGTTGCCCATTGATAATGCATAAATGCATCGGTAACTCAATGTTATAAAACGTATTGTTGTGCGCGATTTGATAAGTAAAAGACACAAGCATATGATTCGAAGTTTATTCGTTCCTTTTTCCCTAACGGGAAAAGTGATATATGTGGGCCCCTCGATGATTTGGTGTTGACTTAGTGCTGGCCAGCCAGGACTTAGTTGATGTGTTTGATTAAGTAGTCATATATCATTACAAATCATGGAACCGGGAAACATAGTATCAGACAGAGATTGATTCTAATCCATGTCTCAAGTCTGAATGATATCCTGTAAGAACGAAGGATCATATGATCACTTATCTTAGGACACGTTACTGACTGGATCAGAGTTCGGCAGCAGCTTTTTGAAGCTACAATTTGCTGATCAATTTAGAAACTATATGTATTATAGTTATAGACTTATCCAAGTGGAAGACTGTTGGATTAAGGTGTCTAAGCCATAACTATAATTGATACATATGTTAGAATTAAGAGCAGCACAGTCCTTTTGGGTTGACCTCATAACCTGACAAAGGACAACATTGCATTTAGAGAGAGAGAGATTGATATATTATGGAGATAATATATTAATCAGAAAAAGGGAATAAATAATTTGTTAATATATTATGAGAATAATATATTAATTAGGAATTACAATATTTAATTAAGATTAATCAGAAATCAATTTGGAATTAATTTTGGGATTAATTAGATTAATTAAATATACAGGGGTTGAATTATAATTGTTTAAAAGTTGGACAATAGACAAATATATAATATTTGATTGAAATTATATATATAAATATACATATATATATATATATATATATATATATATATATATATATATATATATATATATATATATATATATATATATATATATATATATATATATATATATATATATATATATGGATCCTTTTCTTATTTATGGTAATGATAAGTCAACTAGCTTGTATGATAAATGGGTTATCATATCAGAATTTAATTATGGCAGTTATATGTCATAAGGCTTATCAGTTTTGGACTATAAATAGAGGCCCTCCCCACCCCTTTTTCCACGCCAATTCGAATGGTTCTACCAAGGTGTTGGGTGTGAGCTATTAGAGGCATTACATTTGTGGTGCTAGCTTCCAAGGGATCTAAGGATCAAAAGGTTAGTTTTTCTTTGTGAAATTTATTTGATTCTTATTTTGTTCATACTTATAGGTTCAATAGATGAAAACATCGATCCTTTAGGGTGCATGTGAACTTAAGTGTTTTTATGTTCATAGTTTGCTTAAAACCCATCACTTTCCACACATAAAACACATTTATTCCTTTTTATATTTTTGTACAGCCCCTTATTCCAACACCATTTTACCCCTTTTACAACTATAATCACCTTCTGATTTACAAAATGGAAATAAACTAGACTCTTATAACTTTCCAACTATACTAATATCATACCCATGTGATTTGCCAATGTTTTTATATGAATTTTATAGCCTAGTTATGGTTTGACCAATGTTCTTGTTTTAATTTAAGTTCTAATAATATATAAATATATATATATATATATATATATATATATATATATATATATATATATATATATATACACACTTTCTAAAGTATCTTAAGGGTAATTTTTAAACATTTTAAAATTTATGTTTATCATATTTAATTCTGTTAAAACAATTTTAATAATTAAATAAATCAACTTAAATTAAAAGGAAGCAGTTTAGGCAAGGCAAGCTAGGGTTTGTAAACCCTAGCCACTAACCACTATGGAGGCTTCCTAAACCCTTCAAAATTTTCGAGATACAAGTATACTAGAATACAGATCGGGCAAAATTCATAACATACAATTTTCATGATTTATTTAGCGTAATACCTATGTTTTTCGAAATTTTAAGCAGGCAAAACAATTCATAATTCAAGTTTTTGATCTAGTATGCATGCAACCTAAGAACCTGGCTCTGATACCACTATTAAGATTTTAGCATATTAAAACAATTAATCAGGCAGCGGAAGACAAAACAGATTAAATCCCAAAAAACTGAGCAAATTAACTAACAAGATTATATCATATTCTAATCAGGATCATAAGTTATAAGCAAATTGCATCAACAACAAGATGAATTTGAATTCATACCTCTGTTTGGATGTAAGGATCCAAAGTAGAATCCCTCTGATGATTCACACCCAAGAACACCAAAAGAACATCACACCCAAGAACACCGGAAGAACAAGCAGAGAGAAACCCTTCTGGAGCTAAAAGTCGATCTAGAAACCCTTGAAGGGTTTGTGGAATTCGACAAAAGGGAGAGAGGAGGGAGAAGGGATGGTTGGCGGCTCACAAGGAGTATTGGGATGCCTTAGAGTGGACCCCCAAGGCCTCTATTTATACGAGAAGGCTCCGAAAGTTTCAAACTTAAGGAGCTTTCTGGTGGCTGCAATCCCTGGATTTGTTTCTATTAATTAACTATTAATTAATTACAATCCAATCATTATAATTAATTTTTATATATTAATTTCACAATGAATTTATCAATCAATTCCTGATCCAGTTTTTAATTAATTTATTTCTCAATAAATTAATAAACTGATCGATCCTTTATTATTTCTGCTACTGTTTGTTTTTACTGGGTCGTGAGGGCAACCCAAAAGGACCCTGCTAATGTTAGAAATATTATCACAGTTGATAACCTTGGACACTATTTCCAACAATATTAAGCAAGACTAAACAAGATATGACAACAACATTTTGGGTTTTAATTCCGATTTTAAAGAGTCTGACAACCAAGTATTTGACCCATATATTTATCATTCTTCGATTTACATGTATCAGTTTTATATCGTTTGAAACCAACAAAAAATGTCCTTCTATCTAGACACTTTTTACTTATTTGACCCCTTAATGATGACTTTTCTAGTAAATGTTAGGTCAAACTAAAGAATAATAAAAGTTTTCACTGTATTGTAAACTTTGTAAACTGGGTATAATGTAATGTTTATCAAAAGTAATGTAACGTCCCAAATTCCAGAGTAAAATTTTCATTTTTAAAGGCGATTCAAATACATAAAACAGGTTAGAAAATAAAACCGTTTGATCCAAGTTCAATATTTAAAACATCTAACACCATAATTATTAAATCAAATATAAAACATTAATAAGTGGAAGACTTGAACACCAAGATGCCGAATGCGATACAGTCGCGCCGCGCTCGAAAGCTCAATCTGAAAAGTACATGAAAAACATTTAGGGTGAAAGAGTAAGCACAAAGCTTAGTGAGTTTTCCAAAATACCACAAAGCACATTCTTTTTTGGTCTCCGGGATTGCCTCAACAACTTGGCTCTCAGGCTTGCCCCGATCCACCGTCATTCTTTTTCGACCTTCGAGCTTACCCAAAATAGTCGAGCTCATGGCTTGTTCGCTCCGCCATCATTCTTTAGTCGCAGGAACGAATCTAGCGACTAGCACATAGAACACAAAAGTCAAAGCATACAGTCTGACCCAGCGGGTCCCTAATATCAACCATACAGTCAAATAACATAAGGTACGCCCATCTAGTCACACGACACTACACATAGTAAAGTAAGGCTACGTATAAATGTAATATCACCCATAGTATAGTGAGAAAACTCACCTGATCCGCAACCTCAAGCCACACGCTAAGTAAAACGAACTCCCAACTTATCACAAAGTTGTAAATCAACAACCTTGAAGACCCAAAACCGATCCTACGGTCCAAATTCCTAGTCTACTCAAGTTGACCCAAAAGTCAACTGGTCAAAGTCAAATGTCAACGGTCAACGGTCAACGTGAGATAGCGCCAATATCTCCTTAAGATAGCGGCGCTAACTACGAATAGTCCCATAACTTCATAAAGCACTTAATCTATTCAGTCAGAGGTCAAGCCCCTCCAGAACGTACCCAAACGACCATTGACCATAAAGTTGCCACCTTTATGGTCATGCATGTCTAGTGCATGTCCAAATCTTCGAATCCAAGTCTAAAGCATGAAACTAACCATGCTCATCAAGCAAATCCCTTAAGAGAGCTTCGCTCACTCCCAAAACTGACTCAAAAGCTCAAGGGATGCAACTAGGGACATAAATGTTTGACCTTTTCCATTCCATACTAAAGACAAAGCAACAAAGGGGCCAAAAATCCATATATAGTCCCCATAATCATTAGAACAACCTTAGAAATACAAAAGGGATAAGCTTTCTATTCACAATGGTCCAGAAAATGTAGATATTGCTGCATCTAGCTTGCAGAACACCTTCTAGCGCCACCACACACCTTCCTTCTCTTCAAGAAACCTTCCTAGATGATCTAAAGAGCCAAAAGCACTTTAAAGAGGCTATGGCTAGTGTTTAGGACCCTTAAATGTGGCCCAAACACCGAGATCTAGAGTTTTATGCACTTTGTAGCGGATAGCGTCGCTATCTCTTAAGATAGCATCGCTATCTCCGCGATCTGAAAAACGCGTATTTCTCGAGATAGCGGCGCTATCTCCATAGATAACGTCGTTATCTCCTATTTTCCCCCCAAAACTCACTTCTTTGAATCTCCAAACTTGATATTCTAGGAACATAGTCTTACAACTATCCCCTGCTTATATGGATTTCATCCTCGAAATCCACACCCACAATCACTCATTCGCTTCGTAACTTCAATCCGCACACGTCGCCCATCACGCTCTCACCGGTCAACACTCCCAAAAATTACGACAAAAAATTCTCACCAAGGATGCCTAAGGTTGACCGATGCCTTAGAACTTAACTCATCATTCAATCACGCGATGCATAAGAGCAATCCCAGACGGTTCTCAGCCAATGCACAACCTTCTTCCTTAATCCTCACGCCCGCTCAGGGCACACTCATGACATTCCTGCCCCTAAGTACTGAGTTGACAACCTTTCCTATATGAAGTTCCAAGAACCGCAGAATATGAACAACCAAAAGCACAAAAGTCCTTATTGCGTAAGGTATCAGAAGTCACATCAAGTGAACCTGATAATCTTGAGAAACAGGCTGTCAAGTTCACCGACAACCCATTCAGCCAGCAAAGATCTAATATCGCGTCACACACCCAACAACCATTGCTCAAAACACCATCGAATAACAACGACATATGCCCTTGAATCCACGTCGTCCTACCGGCTTCTGACGCTCGTCGGTAGAAAGTTCCTACTGATCCCAAGGCTACCCCATCCGATATGCACCATCTTGACAGAGGCATAAGGGTATAAATCCAGATGAGCTAATCACACTACTCCAACCGTAGGTCTTCCCGTCCACATTCACTCTATCCAAGAGTACCCAACTCATCAGGGTCCAAACACATAGCGCACACGCATACACAGTCCATCAGACTATTCCCGCCCAACCCCTATCTAAGGACTCTCAGGAACATGGTCTTACAACTAAAATACTATTTTTGTAAATCTTTGAAATTTTTTAAACAATAAAATAATATTTATTATAAATTTGCATATCAATTTGTTGAAACTTTGTAATTTATATTTTTTTCATTTGTTACTAT
Source organism: Cichorium intybus (assembly GCA_023525715.1). Taxonomy (NCBI): domain Eukaryota; kingdom Viridiplantae; phylum Streptophyta; class Magnoliopsida; order Asterales; family Asteraceae; genus Cichorium; species Cichorium intybus. The sequence goes on along the minus strand of CM042014.1, from coordinate 40,384,071 downwards.
TTGAGTGTTAACATTAATTTAGCCTTATTAATCCCATTTATGACTGTTAACTACCACCACCAATTTTACATAAAAAAACATAATATCCAAACAGTAACCAACATTAAAATTAAGTTAAATTTCATAAACTCAATAAATGTATTTTTTACATTCTACACAACATGTTTTTACTAAAACCACCATTACATACCACCCACCATCGACGACTTACCACCGCCACAACTCACTATTGTCGAGATTGAGAAACAAAATGAGAGATAGATTGAGAGAGGAAGCTCGAGTCAAAGAGTGAGATCGCAGGTTTGCTAACCACCGCATCAGTGAAAAAAGATAGAGACAAAAGGAGAGAGAGAGAGAGAGTCTGTGTGTGTGTGTGATAGAGTTACAGATCGAGAGAGCTCGAGGAGGTGGTCCTCAGATAGTTAGTTGACGGTAAGTTGTGGCGGTGCTCAATCATTGGTCGACTGTTAGAGAGAGAGAGAGAGAGAGAGAGAGAGAGGGTGATATGTTTGACGGAGCTCCGGAAATGCGCCAACAGTCGACATTGTGAGGATGTTCCAGAGAGATTGAGAGCTTCTTGAGAGTGGCTGAGTTACACTGAATTATTAGGGTTTTTTGGGTTTTATATGATGGATTGGGGTTTTTAAATGTGTTAGGTTCTTTAATTAATGGGATGAACAAAAAATGGATCGTTTTATGTAAATATGACTTATTTAAAATTAACTATTAAAATCCGTTTTTATATTAATATTGAGTACTTTTAATACTAAAATTAGATATTTTTTAATACTAAATTTTTTAAACAAAATAAGATATAAATAAGATATTTAATGGGTATCTAATTATTATTAATTATAATTAAGTTTATAGAAAGAAAAATATATATAATTTTAAAAGGGGTATGCCAAAAACACACCCCATTTTTAAAAAAAAATATAATTTTGGATTAATTATCGTCATTCGGTTGTTATTGATATTTATATACACTGTAATCTGATTATGTTGTGGTTACCAGTTGATTTAATGAAGGTTAATAAAGTTTTCACTGATATAGATGAATTTGGTTAACGGTTCAAATAATATTAAAGGTCCTATAAACTTAAAAAAATAGAAAAACATAAAAATAAACATAATTTCTGATTTCAATAAAAGTTACAGGATTTCTGTCAAATTAACTAGAATTTCTGTCAAATTTAATGGATTTCAGTTTTCAATAAAAAGAAGAAAAGACAGGAATGCATGACACGAGTTTCAAAACATGCAGATGTTGACTTTTTTATAAAGGTGTGTATTAGGGTGTATTTGGGGTGTTTATATGGTAGCACCCTATATAAATTGATGCCATAATTAAGCGATTCTTTTTCTTTGACGTGGGTCTTTTCCAAATTAAACCATAATTTTTTAGGGTGTTGATAAAGTCACTCCACTCTACATACTAGGTTTACTTTTTTAATATAATAATTATGTTTTGTTTAATCATGCAACTAATGATTGCTTTATTAATTAATTGTTAGACTAACTTTTTATTTTATTTTTTTCAATTATATGTTACATCAACTTTTAATTATTATCAAAAAAAATTTTATACATTTCACATTTAAATGTTACTCTCACTAGATTTTAAAAAAATAACTTATACACCATATTTTGACTCGTTAAAAATAACATTAATAATATATGTAATTTCATTTATTTTTTCAAGTACTTAACAAAATATAATCAATTACAATGTTGTCGCAAACTAACAATAACGATATACGTAATTTATTTATTGACTCGTCAATAATAAACGTTCAAATGAATGATTGCAGACACTTTGAAATTTTAATGTTGTCACAAATTATTTTATTAAAAAGCTCGAATCGTTTATTTAGATACAAATATATCAAAAAGGATAACAATTGTCCACTAATATATTTACTTGATTTAGAAGAAGTAACTACATCAAAAAGTTTGTTTCTAAACGGGAGGTTTTCCCAAAAATAATTATGTTTTTTATTTTTTAGTTGAAGAATCGTTACTTTATTTATTTTTTTTTAATAGAAAAATCACTCTATTTTTAAAAGTTTGAGAAAAAAACATTTATATTAAAAAAACTTTTAAAAATAATATTTTATAAAAAAATCCATTTCTTTCTTTGGAATAGAACATAATGCGTAATGTTTAATCATGAAACATATATATCATTAACAGTGAAGTTGAGAATATCATAATATTCACAAAATGCGTAATGTTTAATCACGATGGTTAATATATATACAAAAAATTAATAAAAAAACAAAAATGTTTGAAATTAAAAAAAAACTATTCACGATCGCTTAATTATGGTTAAATTTGGAAAAGAAGGTCAAATAAAAAAATTATGGCATCCATTTATACATCATCGAGAAAGTAAAAGAAGGTCAAATAAAAAAATGGGAATTTATTTTGACACTCCACTCTATTTTTATCTATTTTGACTAATTTTGATTGTCAGTAATATTCTTGGAAATGTAAACTCGAAAATTAAAATCAACGATTGTCCTTCTTTTACTTTCTCAATGATATATAAATTGATGCCATAATTATGCGATTCTTTTTCTTTGACGTGGGTCTTTTCCAAATTAAACTATAATTTTTTTATTTAACCTTCTTTTACTTTCTCGATGATGTATAAATGGATGCCATAATTTTTTTATTTGACCTTCTTTTCCAAATTAAACCATAATTAAGCGATCGTGAATAGTTTATTTTTTTTAATTTCTAACATTTTTGTTTTTTTATTAATTTTTTGTATATATATTAACCATCGTGATTAAACATTACACATTTTGTGAATATTATGATATTCTCAACTTCACTGTTAATGATATATATGTTTCATGATTAAACATTACGCATTATGTTCTATTCCAAAGAAAGAAATGGATTTTTTTATAAAATATTATTTTTAAAAGTTTTTTAATATAAATGTTTTTTTCTCAAACTTTTAAAAATAGAGTGACTTTTCTATTAAAAAAATAAATAAATAAAGTAATGATTTTTCAACTAAAAAATAAAAAACATAATTATTTTTGGGAAAACCTCTCGTTTAGAAACAAACTTTTTGATGTAGTTACTTCTTCTAAATCAAGTAAATATATTAGTGGACAATTGTTATCCTTTTTGATATATTTGTATCTAAATAAACGATTCGAGCTTTTTAATAAAATAATTTGTGACAACATTAAAATTTCAAAGTGTCTGCAATCATTCATTTAAACGTTTATTATTGACGAGTCAATAAATAAATTATGTATATCGTTATTGTTAGTTTGCGACAACATTGTAATTGATTATATTTTGTTAAGTACTTGAAAAAAATAAATGAAATTACGTATATTATTAATGTTATTTTTAACGAGTCAAAATATGGTGTATAAGTTATTTTTTTAAAATCTAGTGAGAGTAACATTTAAATGTGAAATGTATAAAAAATTTTCTGATAATAATTAAAAGTTGAGGTAACATATAATTGAAAAAAATAAAATAAAAAGTTAGTCTAATAATTAATTAATAAAGCAATCATTAGTTGCATGATTAAACAAAACATAATTATTACATTAAAAAGTAAACCTAGTATGTAGAGTGAAGTGACTTTATCAACACCCTTATTGAATACTTTTAATACTAAAACTAGATATTTTTTAGGGTCATCTTAAAAAAACCCCTTCATCATTATATATGATGTCTCATCAATTTGAGTTTCTTTTAATATATATATATATATATATATATATATATATATATATATATATATATATATATATATATATATATATATATATATATATATATATATATATATATATATATATATATTAATTATGATATTTTTTAAATTATTTTGTTTTTTTGTAATTTTATAACTATTATTAATTATTTTTTTTAATATAAATACTTATTTTGGTATTTATAATTTAAATATTATTCAAAAATTTTGACGTTTAGTTCGATTACGTTTTCTAATGTGTTTTTTTAATGTTTTGTTTGTTGGTATCATTTAACGTTGTTTCGTTTAATGTTTTCTTTGGAAACATTTTTGACGTTTTGTTTAACGTTCATTGGTATCATTTAACGTTGGTTCGTTTAACGTTTCGTTTTCTAATGTGTGTTTTTTTTTAATTTTTGACGTTTTGCTTGGAAACATTTTTTAACGTTTTGTTCGTTTATATCGTTTATATGTTTTGTTCGTTTCTAATTTTTGACGTTTTGTTTGAATATATTTTCTAATTTTTATAATTTTTGATGTAAATTAAAACATATAAACGATATAAACGAACAAACCATATAAAAATGTTTCCAAACAAAACGTTAAGAATTAGGCCAAAGGGTATACACGCGTTATAGCCTCCGCCATTGGCTATAACACCGCCAAACCCCCGTGAACACCACCCCCACAAAGCCGTGATGCGCCATAGGTGATAGCGCGCCATGGTGACCACGCCTGTTAACGGTTGTTTTGCCCATTCAATTCTCTTCCAACTTTTTTTTCACACCTCTATAACATCACTTGCTATAACACCCCCACACCCCCACATTTAGTGTTAAAGGTGGTGGTGACATGGCAGTGTTAACACCATCCCTATAACACCACCACTCCCCATGGCCTTAGAAAATGCAAACTCATAAGTGTAATCAACATTATTTAATAACTTTCCACCGATATAAACAAACAAAACATATAACAATGTATTCAAACAAAACGTCAAAAATTAGAAAAAAAAAACTAAATTACAACGTTAAATGATACCAACGAACAAAACGTTAAAAAAACACATTAGAAAACGTATTCGAATTAAACATCAAAAATTTAGAATAATATTTAAATTATAAATATCAAAATAAGTATTTATATTAAATAAAAACAATTAATAATAGTTATAATATTACAAAAAAATAAAATAATTAAAAAATATCATAATTAATATACACACATATATATATATATATATATATATATATATATATATATATATATATATATATATATATATATATATATATATATATATATATATTAAAAGAAACCAAGATGATGAGACATCATAAGTTAATAATGATGGAGTTTTTTTTACCAATACCCTATTTTTTAATATTGAATTTTTTAAACAAAATCAGATATAAATAAGATATTTAATGTTTATCTAATTATTATTAATTAAAATTAAGTTTATAAAAAGAAAAAAAATATATAAATATATATAATTTTAAAATGATTGTCTAAATATTAGTAATAATTACCTAAATATAGTAATAATTAATTGAATATTGTATAATAATTATATTTATTTATAGAAATATTCTCTTAGTAATAATTACCTAAATATTAGTAATAATTATTGAATATTGTATAATAATTATATTTATTTATAGAAATATTCTCGTATAATCATGAAGAGGATTAATTTAGAATCTAAAAAGAGTTAACCAGACAAAAATAAAAACATGGGATGAAATAATTTGAGAGGTGGGGTAGGGTTTGAGATATATAATTTTTTATTATAATTAATTTTGAATTAAAAAATATGAATATAAATATTAAAAATTAAAAAAGGAGATTAAATGCGCAATTTGATTTTTGTCAAATCTTACCATAACAAGTATTGAATTTTAGACTTTTTCATATCTATGATTTTTTGCAAACTAAGGTAACAAGAAATCTCAAACACCGTCAAATCTAGATACGATGACTATAAATAGAAGAGGAATGAAACTTGGATCCTCAATAACAGTGGTTGCTCACGGCTGCTTCTGCCGCTTGACTCTCATTTATGTTATCAGGTAAATCCACCGATTTGTTATCTGGTCGTTTTGTGTGGAAATCGTCCCTCCATATGACCGATTGGAGGCATAAACTACAGCAACTAAACTCGAAATTAGAAGATTCGGGTTTCGTATAAGTTTGGAATTCTTGTTATGTATCGATGTCTGTGTGTCTTGGTTTTTTTTTGTACCGGTAGGAAGTGAAATTTTAAATCTTTTTGTCTCGGCTGATTTTTCACTAATTAACTGTGTTATGGAGACTTTTGTTTCTAATTGGAAAAAACCCTAAATCTGTTTGTGACTCCTTTGGCTGAATGATATGGATTCCCTAAATCTGTTTGTGGATAGGTAAAAAGTACGGATGGATATGCCAATCTGCTGTGTTTGGTTTGATTTGAAGTTGAGTTTTTTTTATTTGGTTTTGGTGATTGGAACAAGTGGTATGTATATATGAGATGTTGGTTATTATTCTTAAATATTGACGTGTTGTTAGGGATTTGAAGGGATGAGAAGAGAAGTAGAAGATGTTGTGGAGTTGATGCATCATATACAATCATGCTTGCCGGTAAAAGAAGCAGCGCGCACGAGCATATTGTCCAAATCATGGCTAAACGCGTGGTCTACCAACCCTACCCTCAGGTTACACGCGTGGTGTACCAACCCTACCCTCGGGTTCGATGCTCGAAGAGGAAAGAGCATGAAGTTGGTGGATGTGGACCGCACTCTCATAAGGTATCTCCGTGACAACATACCAATCGAAAGTTTTGACCTTCAGATCGCCATCGAGAACCAGGAGTCGGCTTCTCTTGCTGAAAAATGGATCAGGCCTGTGGCGTCCAAAACTTCTCTCAAAGAGTTTTCACTATTAGTATACCTTATGGGTGTCTCGTTTACGTTACCAGATGAGATACTGTCGGGCGAGAACCTAACTAAGTTAAGAGTTACAACACCTTCATATGACCTTAGTATGGGTTGGGTTATGCGTATGAAAACTCCTGTGGTCAAGTGTGTGTTCCTACAAGAACTGCACTTGGATTGTGTGAGCATATCTAAAAAGGCACTCCATGACATATTGTCGTCTTGTAGCTTGCTTGAGACTATAGAGCTTTTACATTGTTGCAACGGGTTCAAGAGCATCAAGGTTAAAAACTTACCTCGTCTTCGTATATTGAGAATATCGTTAGAAGATAATCGACGTCCGTATGCTACTGCTTTGGAAACCAGTGATGTCCCGAATCTTGACGTGTTTAGCTACACTCTACATGTTTCGGGACCATTTATGCCTATTATCCCATACAACGCCCATTCAATATCATTAGGAAGCAACGTGACACAATTAGAGTTAGGTGGTGTGATACTGGACAACGAGTGTTTGGACAAGATCAAATCGGAATTTCATTTTCTAAGGATTTTGACCCTTGATTTATCATCTTGGAAGTTGGGAAGCTTCCATTTCACATGTGCTTCCCTCCAGAACTTGAACTTGCTGTCGTGCCCACACCGCCTTCTAGACATACAAGTACATGCTCCAAAATTACTTTTTTTCCGGCTTGAAGCCTGCACAATGCCTAGTCTCTTGTTTCCAGTTTCGTCTCTCAGGAAAATCACGGTTTCGCTCGATCTCGTACATCCTGTTGATGCTAATTTTTTTCTTAAGACGAGGGAAGCACTCATGTTAACACGCAATTATCACCTTCATCTAATGACTAAGCTGCCATTCAACATTGACATGGATGATCTAAAAACAAGGCTCCTGCTTCCTCCCGCAACAAACATGCAAGAACTGTGGTTTGAAACTCGTGGGGATGAATGCGTGTGGGAGAGATCCTTATTTTTTGATGCATTCTTTCAGATTTGCCGTCCCAAGCGTGTATTTGCACAGCCAGATGCCATCTTTAGAGACAACAATCACTTTTGCAGGCTCATGCTGAGGGAGGTCTTGGACCAGAAAACCACCACCACAACCGCAACCGCAACCGCGTATTGGCCTCATTACCTCAGACGCGTTCAAATAAGACGCGATCTTTATGATAATTGGAAAACCCTAACAAATTCCCATAGAAGCTTTCTAGATGGGTCCGCTCCTCGTGTCTACATGGACTTCAATCTAAAGTGGCATTAACTATTTGTTTTGCCATTTAATGTTTTGATTTTGGTTTTGTCCTATTTGTTACAAACATGTTTAAACATTTAATTATGACTTTTATATTTATTGACCCTATTGTTTTTACACCTATTCATAATTTGATATGTCAACCTGCAAATAAACATATCTGATTTTTTTATACGACATTATCTTAATATATATAACTAATATGAGCATTCTGTTAACATATTGGGTATTACTTCCGACCAATAAACTTCACTCGAGTGATTCAAAAGGAATTGGATGTCAACAATTTTTTGTTCATGCATTCGTGGTAGCTAATCGGGTGTCACTCAACGCTTGTCGAGTTTGCCTGTTCATTAATTTGTATACCATCATTAGGGTTAGGCTTCACACCAACCGTAACCCCAAAGAAGGAAAGAGACTTTTCACCGATCTCTTTGGTGTTACAATTTTCGTATATATGATGAGATTTTTCACCAATCTCATTATAAGTTATTTCACCATATGTATCCTCATAGTATATTACACCCACCAAAATACTGTATAAACATACCGCACGTATACATACACCAACACAGTTAAGTTACTCACCTCGGTTTACTTCGAATCGGTTAAGTTCACTTCTTATGTATTGCGGTGTCGTTCCCGACTTCACGGCAACTATAAGCATACAATTAAGGTCTTAGATCTTACAATTCAACACATAACCAACTCACACGTATCCCATCTCAAAACAGCTTAAAATACAACCAAAATTGACAACATGACCCTTCGAGTCACGACCATCGAGCATCGGGTCGCGAAGCAAGAACATCAAGAAGACCGGTAGGGGAAGCCTGTCGCCAGGATGCAACCAGTAGGTCCTCATGACACAATAGACCCTGTCCAGCCATAAACCCGATTTTACTATGTCTTATTCGGTCCAGACGCTTTAGGGTCGACTTCTGGGCCATTTCTAAGTTGTTTTGTGCATGGATTTAAGGTCCGTAACATCAAGTTTCAACCTTAAACAAGCAACAAACGCTAGCATGGAACCATAAACCCGAATTCCCGTTTTTCCTTTCATTACCAATAATTACTCCATTTAAACCCATTTGCAACAAGATTAAAGTTAAACAAACACAAGAGGAAGAAACCTTACCTCTGCAGATTCCTGATTAAGCACTTAACAAAGATGGCTTAATAACTTCCAAAAATCACCCGAAATGGAACTAGTACTAAACCCTTCTTTAAGCTTGCTCCTCTCTGGAACTCTCTTGCTCTCTGGAACTCTCTTGAGTTGTGAAGAATGATCAACTCATATATATATATATATATATATATATATATATATATATATATATATATATATATATATATATATATATATATATATATATATATATATATATATATATATATATATATATATATATATATATATATATATATATATATATATATATGGTTAGGTTCAAATGAGAACTAGTTAGTTAGTGAGAACTTAAGAACTAATTCTGACCAAAGGATGGATCTTATCAACGTCTATGATTGGCGGATCTAATCCTCCAATAATATTCGCACGATTAAAAACTGAATCAAAAGATAATAAGCAGAAGGGTATTAAGGTAACTTCAATGTAACACTAAAATAGGAAACCGATCAGTAAGCGGTTTTGTTTTCGTATTTCAAGGATGAAAATCATCTCTAATGATACGAAGATCTGCAAGCGCCAAAATATTCAATTCAAAATCAAAAATAAACTGAATATACTACACTAAATCTCAATTTCAAGAATTGGGATGAGTTTACCAAGACGAAGTGCAAGGAAGAACATTCATAAGTTCACAACAATGTTCTTAAACAATCTTAATGCTCCAACGATGACTTCGTGAATCCACCGGTACAAACACGTAAGTCTCTTTCTTTATACCAATCTTTATTCTTTTATTCGAAATAACCTCGAAAATATATTTCTTGTTCATAGATGAAGTTTAAATACAACCCTTTTTTATTCTAACTCATATGTTAATTGAACTCTTTAAAATTATCGAATCTTTTCTATATGTTTCAACCTAATAGACAAAACAAAAAATCCCTGAGTTTCTCAAAACCTTTGGAAACATGAAATACGTTAACAACATATCCTTCGTATATACTTTCGAGCTGTATGTGTTATCTTTGTGTACCTTTAAAATAAAGAAAATCGTTAGTATTCTATGTAGATCATGATAACACCTATATTGAATTAGATAATTAACATGTTAGCATATTGTATCGAATGGTTGTATTCTAATAGGAACAAGTAACCTTCATGGTGGAATCCAACAGGTACATCATTAAGAATTGTTGAAGGTTTACAAGACTTAACTGTAAATGATGACAAAGAACGAAAACGGAAGAAAATGGATGAAGCTGAGGGATGTAGCAGAACAAACAATAACACAACTGTATTACCGGCTGAAAAAGAAAAAAAGAAAACAAAAACAACTTCAACAATGGAAACCACATCTGAACAGTCCAAGATTAGCACAATAATGTCACCTAACTCTTTGTTCCTCGCCATGAAGTCTTTGTCATCGGATCAAAGTGTTATGCTTCAGGATTGTGGATTTGGAAGCTTGATTGATATGCAACTCATTACGCTACCTTCACATTTGGGATACTACTTAGTGAACAACCTAGAAGCAGAAACTTTACAACTAAAATTACATAAAACTTCAATTGAAATATCAAGAAGCACAGTCTACACCATGTTAGGTCTACCTTTTGGTGGAATACAACTACATAACATCGAGGATTGTTCACTAGATAACAATGACTATGTTTCATGGAAGAATCAATACACTGACGAGAAATTCAACTTGGGAACTTATCTTAAAAAGATAAGAAGGACAGACAATGCTGATAACTTCTTCAAGTTGAATTTCATTTGCCTATTCATAAACACGTTTGCAGAACAGGATATGAGCGGTACTTCAAACATATCATTGATTAGGAAACTAATCACTTTAAAAGTCTGGAAAAAAATCGATTGGTGCAGCTTCATTGTAGATTGTCTCCAGAAAACAAGAAGAAAATGGAGGCCTAATGACAAGAACTGCTATTATACGGGGCCTATAGCAATTCTTTTGGTAAGCATTCAGATATTATAACAAATATTTTTTATAACTAACCATCAAAATAATGTATTTTCAGATGGTTTATGCTGATAGATGTATTTGTGAGGACGTGAATATAAGAAGGAAGAGACCATTCATCAAAGAAGTAGATTCAGAACATCTACGTGTTCTTGAGGAGTATGAAGGAAGCAATGGAGGGTTTGGAAAGCTCGAACTAAGAGTAGAGAACCTTGACCCATATTCATTTAGATATGACATTGGAAGTGTTGAGGTAATTTCTTAATAGATGTAAAATTATTATTAAATATAGACCTTGATTATAAAATTAAATTGTCTACAACTTATATCTCGCAAAATATGAAAATTCTGATCAGGAATTTGATAGAGTATTAATGTATGGATTTCAAATGTTAGAAGATCAAAAGAAAATAATGAAGGATACAGTCATAGAAGGATTGTTAAGGTATCCGGATAACGAAAAATTGATCAACTGGATTTCAACATTGGAAGCAGTATTTACAACTACGGAGTTCACGAGAATCAAAGAAAGTTTCATGAGTGGGGTGAGAAAAGAATCAATGTCTAGTAGAAAGAATGAAGAACAAGAGGAAAACAATGAAGGTAAGGAGTATACAACGCCAAGAAAATGTGAAAACAAAGAGAAAGAAATAATTTCAAATAATATGAACTTAGATTGGTCTCCCGACTTCATATCAGAATGTGTAAATGTGGAGACAACCCTGACAAAAAAGTTGAGAATGAGTGCTGGAGAACAAGGAGGATCTAATGAAAGATTTGAAACACCAATTCCCTTAACAATAGATTTTGGGAATGTGGAAAAAAAATGTTTGTGAAAAAATTCATACTGAAAACCAACGTGCATTGATTGTTCCTATGGAGAACGAAATCTTACCAAAACGAACAGTTAAAATTGGTAGGCAATTTTGTTCACCGTGAAAAGGACGTGTGACATTAATGAGAAAGTGTCCAATGACGACCAACTGCTGACACATACTATATTGGGAAATCATTGAACGACAAGTAAATTACTACATTCATACCAATCTACTTATGATTTAAATGTTTTACATTACTAACTTTGATATTTTATATACATAATTTACAGTTGAGTCGTATGGGGGGACGAAAAAGGATATCCACTGTTGAACTTATATTGTGCAAGAACACTTGCATCAGCAATTGATATTCATGAAATTGTAGTGAATACTTGGTGCGTGATCTTAAATAACGATGAAAGGAAAAAAGCAAAATCGTCTCCTGCAAGAATCTTCTTCCCTCCAAACATGATGGTATTTTTTATATTCTATGTTAACAATTATCACATACTATTTAAATATTATATATAGTTAATATTAACAACTTGAATGATATAGGAGAACCCGGAACGGGTTGAGCAGACTAATAGGACATTCAATTTGGATGACTTCTTGGAGAACACTGATTCTTATGTAATTGGGATTATGGAAACAAAGGACTTGTCACAGACTGATTTAGTATGTCTTTTTCTATAAAGAATAAATATAATACTTAACAAAATGCAATTAATTTTTTTTAATGATTTGTGATTTTATGGTGAATTTATAGGTTTTTACCCAATATACGATGGGGTGAGAAGGTATCTTGTATGTTTCAACCTGAAATGAGTCTCTTTTGTGATCATAGACAACAAAAATGGAACAACTGAAGACTCGTACGGAACATTGCCATATATATTGGTAAGTGTGCATAGTTATATGTGTCATTATAATATGATTGTGTTACCAACAATAAAATGATACAAATTATCCCTTAACATGCAACATTCATTTCTATGCAACTATATGGAGAATACCAATCATGTAAAAGCAAGTGCTTTAAGAAAGAAGAAACCAGAGAGATACTCATTGAAGTGTCAAACGAATGAGTACACGAGACATTCAGTGTTGATAATGATGAGAATTATGGAAAGCTACATCGGAGAAACGGAAAAACAATTCAAATGCGGGTTGGAAGTAGAAGGAAGGCAACAAACAACGTACATGAATCGCCTAAGGTACAAGTATTTAACCAAAATACTTGTATCTGAAATTAATGAGTATAGAAGATTTGTTTACGAAACAATTGAAGAGTTTGTTAAACTAAGCGACGAAGAAATAAAGAAAAGGGTTGAAGCAAAGGTAAGAGATATGGCAAATAGTATGATACAGGTGGTTTGATGGAATTTTAAACAATTTAATATTTTTTTCGGGTATCTTTTGACAATCAATGGTGGTGTTACGGTGTTTTAAACAATTTAAAATGTTATTTTGAACAAGTATTATGATACAGGTGGGTTTTCGATACATGGTGTTTATTTTATGTCACATGAATATGTTATAGAAGATATAACAACAATTATTCAGTTTTATTCGTATTAGAAAGAAAACATTGATATCAATTATCATAATAAATCTCAAAAAAAACCTTAATTGTTAAAATCAATTAAATGAAACCAACTCGGATGCTATATAGAATTTTTTAAAAATATATTCTAAACATTTCGAAAAATAATATATGAAGTTATCTTTCCAACAAAAAAGCAACTGTGAGCATTCAATGCTTATTAATCATAACTATCTGGACTATCGCAGCTATATGTACCATAATGCTATTAATAAAAAGATTTGGGAGCCAAAAACAATCAGTCATCACTGGAACAATTAAAATCATGCGTAAACAACTCAAAATCTCTATGAAACGACATAATGAACCCTAACGAAAACCCTATAAAACTGAAAATACAACGCAAAAGTTACTACTCTGAATATTAAACGCTCTGACAAATCTCGATATTATAACCATCTTGAAATAATATCAAATACAAAACCTAATGGCGTCTTCTTCTTCAAAAAGGCAACGATTATCAGAAGTAACAAAGGAGGAAGTCGAAGAACAAGTGTCGAAGACAAAAGAAATCAAATCTAAAGTCACCAAGGAAGAACTCGAGCAAGAATTACAGTACTACGAGAAAGAATACATATGGGCAAACGAGACAAGATATCTGATTGAACAAGAAATAGATGACCAAGACGATCTTCTAAAAAAGATGCCTTTAATCCCCCAAAACCTTTCTGAAGAAGAACGAAAGTATGTGTTGAAGAGGATTAAACGAAGAAATGTTCAAATCATGGAAGTGTTAACGGATCTAATAGAAACTTGTTGGAAGAAGATGAAGGAAACAGAAGGTCGCATCAAAGTCAAGAATTAAGAATGATCTTGTACATAAACTCAATTAACTTTCTTGGATGTATGATCATGTAATAATCTTAGATATTGAAAATAACAGAAATATATTAGTGTATTCCGAAACATATTATATGAAATTCTATGTTACGTATTGAAATTTTAAATTTTTTATTGTTTGATGCATGCTATCTTAATTAAACAATGTTTGAATGATAAATCAACTGATGAATGAGTAACATACGATTAAAAATAAAAACGAAGATTAATAACTACATCGTTAGTGTATTCATATAACGGATCTTACAAATACAACAAAACCCTAATCATATCTTGACTTAAACAAAAGAAAGTCTCTCAAGGTTTGAACTTGGCTTGACATTAACATCTTTAGCTGTTCAATCTTTCCATGTACATCCTTCATTGAATCGATTTCTTGGTTGATATCTTCAATACGATCTTTGTAGTAATCTTTAGGAAATTGTGGAGACAAAGTTTCTTGGGTGTTCAACAAATAAGATTGAACAGTTATACGACCTTCCATATGGCATCGTAATGACATCATATGGAGTTTTGCCTCATGTATCAAATCATTTCTGCTTCTCTCGCCACTTCTTGCGTAAGAACGAACTTGAGCATCTTCTTGATCCATGGAATTTCTTGAAGTTGTAAAAAAATGTTATAGATGTAGAAGAAAAGAAACTCGAAAAGTATTTTAAAAAACGTATTTAACAAACCGCTTTGGAGACTATTAATATTACATACAAAGAATGTAAAACGCGCGGTGACATTAATTTATTAAACCACCACTATAAAGAATTTATGAAAGCTTGTAGATGACGTATTTTTCCACTATAAAACTACTATTTGAATTAAATGCAAACTCATTATTACGTTTGAAGTAATACGGCTAATTATTACATCAGATGCATAAAGATTTTCTGGGCGCCAACACCGAAACGATTTCCTATAAGAAACCCATTAAGTAACCCTAAGAAAACCCTAATAAAATAAACCGGATAATTAATTTGAGAAATAACGCGTAACCTTTGTTATTATCTATAAATATCAAACCCTTTGAGATATCTCGATATCATAACCAACTTTAAAAACCATCTGAAAAACAATAATGGCGTCTTCATCATCAACAACACCAGAACTCAAATCAGCGGTTTCCAAGGAAGAACTAGAAGATGAATTGGAACGTTACGGAAAAGAATATGTTTGGGCAAACCAGTCCAGGGATTTGATCGAACAAGAAGTTGACGATCAAGAGAAACTTCTGGACGACATGCCTCTAGTCCCCCCAACCGCTTCTAGAAAAGAGATGAAAGATGTGCTGAAGAGAATAAGACGTAAAAACATCACAATCATGGAACTCTTGAAATCGTTGATCGAAAGTTTGGTCAAGAAAATGAATGAAACTGAACGTATGATTAAAAAAGCCAAGTAAGATGCAGTTTGGATAAGGTTGATATATTTTAATTTGATCTTGTTAAATGTAATCGAATTCAGTCTTGAAAAAATTCTATTAGGGTTGAAGAAATTTGTATTGGTTTGGAATGAAGCATTTGAGCTTTCAGAACGTGATGTTGTACGCATCAATCCTGACATACTAATATGCTTAAAATAAGCAGGAATCCATTGCTCTCTTAAAGTAAACATATCAATAAACCATCTTGTTTCATTGAGATTATAATATTGGACAAAAGAATTCCAACCTTCTTCAAATTGAATCACATCCATCCTAGAATTCCATACTAGTGAATTAAACCTCCTTTTAAATGCAGAATTGTTATACAACTCGGCACACACCTTATGCTGAAGCTTAGATGTGATATGCCACATACATAAACGATGACTTGACTTATCAAATACTTGCTCAACAGCCCTTTTCATTGATGGATCCTGATCAGATAGTACTAATTGGGGTTGCTTCTTGAAAGTTTTCATAAAAGATCCAACAACCATACATATGATTCTATTGTCTCATGACTAATCAAACCATCACCAAATGTAACACATTTCTTATGATTACCAATACCGATAAAGGGAACAAACACCATATGATACCTAAGAAAAATAAAATGTATTATGAAACAAATAATAAATAACTCTTTATAAAATTCTGAACAAAAAATACACTTACTTGTTAGTTCTAAAGGTAGCATCAAAAGACATAACATCACCAAATTCTTTATATTGAAGCTTGGCAGTTTCATCCGCCCAAAACATACAGTCAATCCTCATGTCTACAGTCTTGTACTCAAAAGAGAAATTAGGAACATGTTTAATACGATCAATCATCTTGTTAACAAGAAACTGAGCATCTGATTCTCCCAAATGACAATTCAAATCACGTGAGAAATTCTTAAAATCCTCAACATTACCACCAAAATATGTATATCCACCAAATAATGCTGCATGAAGCCTATGTGATATCGTTGGTCGAACACCTTGGCTTCTCATCTTAAATATAAATGACTTTATATCCAATTTCCTTTTGGTTTTGGAAAGATGCATGTTCTCTTTTGTATACAAATAATGATTGTGTTTTTCTTCAATCTCATAAACAATAAATTCATTTGAGCCAGGAATAATCGCACACTTAATACGTGCTTCACAATTTGATCTAATAGGATTGCAATTCTTTTTT
This sequence comes from Cichorium intybus, assembly GCA_023525715.1. Classification (NCBI taxonomy): domain Eukaryota; kingdom Viridiplantae; phylum Streptophyta; class Magnoliopsida; order Asterales; family Asteraceae; genus Cichorium; species Cichorium intybus. Next base: position 40,367,198 of record CM042014.1, on the reverse strand, counting down.
GACCGACCTTTTGCATCCAAAGTATCGACTTCAGAAGTGTTAGGTACCCCTTCACGATTGCACAAAAAATATCTGCACCTTCTTGACTATGGATTTCCTCACATCAAACCCACTCTCTACAGCATGGAAGTAATACATAGCTTTCACATGATCATAAGAAGGGAATATAGAACCAGCAATAGGACGAATGTGATCAGGAACATCAGGAATAGTGAAAACAGAACCACCATTATACATAAATTCATTATCCAAAGTTGATTCATTGTGTGTAGAATCAACTAAAAAAACAATTAGACTAATTAAAATATAGTACGACTATTTCAAATCATGTAACAAAAAAAAATATTTACATCATATATATTACCATTAAGTTGAGATGTAGAGGTGGAATCATCAAAATTATTTGAATCACGCTCAAAATCATCATTCATGTTTTCTACATTATTTTGACGATCTTGAGTACCTTAGATCAACAAAAATTATAATGGTTAATACGACAACAATAATCAAAACACAATACAATAAACATAAATTACCAGAATCAACTTGAACATCATTTGTAGTATCATTATTAAAAGAATGTTGTAATTGAACAATCGGTTGCGTTGCCACATTTGTTTTCACTTGAGAACCTTTAAGATAAATAATAATAATATCAGAACAATCAAAAATCAACATAATTATAAAAATATATAATATTTTAAAATGAACTTTATTACTTGAAAATATTAAGGATTACATCGAAAAGGATACTAATAAGAAACTATGAAAAACAATAAAACCTATAATATTTTGCCAAAATCTACTTCTCAACACTACGAAAACAACTAGAATTACGATGATCCTCACACTCGTTCTTCTTATGTGGACAGTTGCATGCATCATGATATCCCAACCTGCAACAATAACCACACTTTCGAGGAGGACGACGATTCACATTGGGTGGGTTTACATCTCTTTGAAGAGCATCATTTGCAGCATTATCATTCGACAGTGACATCTTGAATATAAATAAAAAAACTGATAAACACAAATATATGGAATAAATTCTTGTGATTGGAAATAGAAGATAGCTTCTTAAATATATGAATCGATTTGACCAGGTAAACGGGAACGTATGAAACGATTCCTTAAAAAAAGGAAAATCATATCATATACATAATTAGTTTTAATGTGAATTACCTTATTACCCTTTACCCTAGAAATCAATCTTCAAAACCGTCAAAGATATATATATATATATATATATCATACGGTTATAGATAGTTCTCATGTTCTCACAAATAAACAGGTTCTCACGTGATCCTAATTCTATATATATATATATATATATATATATATATATATATATATATATATATATATATATATATATATATATATATATATATATATATATATATATATATATATATACAACCCTCCGATAAATTGCGTCAAAGACCAAGATTGATTCTCACGGTTCTCAATATTTTAAAAGCTCTCATTTGAACCCTTATATATATATATATATATATATATATATATATTTATATATATATATATATATATATATATATATATATATATATATATATATATATATATATATATATATGGCAGTGGCGCGTCCTGGAAAAGAAAGTTGGGCATTCATCGATTTCTATGGCAGCGGCACGACTGGAATTGATTCCAAAATCGATTTCTGTGCTTGTCACTGGCGCCGGAGGGTTCGTCGGAACTCACTGCTCGCTGGCATTGAAGAAGCGTGGAGACGGTGTTCTTAATTTCCCTACAAGGCTACCACTACCGCACCGCCAATGTTGCTACACGTCGTCATCGTACCAGTCCTACCTTATAAACCCGACGCCCGACCATAATGATTTATTTTAGTGTTTCCTGAATTAGGTATTTCTAATTAAACTTTTTCGTTTTCGTTTTCGTTTTTAGATGTCCGCAGCATGATTGTTTATATCTTAAGGCTTTGAATTTGAGGGTTTGTCTTTGTTTAATTGGTTATTTGTTTTCAGTTTGAATAAATGCTTAGGTGTAGTCGCGTAGAAAAGATGTTCTCATAAACACGCAATCCAAGTGTTTCTTGAAAGTCCTAAATGAGCACGTTAGTTTACAACCAATTATTTTAACAAATAGTAATTCAACATCAAGATTCCGGATCCAGATGCAAAAATGTAAAAATATTATATTTTTTATGTTCTTTTTTAAACATTTTGGGATTTGTTAGTTTTTGAGTAAAATTTGTTAAAATTTCAGCCAGAAGATTGGGATGATGAGGAAGATGGTGAATGGACAGTGCCAACTATCATCAAATAATTCTTTTAGAATGTATCAGGACATGAGTATATTCTTTCAGAATTTAGCAGAATTTGAAGATTGAGCTAGCAAAATAAGCAATATTCTTTCGAAATGAATGTGGTGATACAATAGTTTATGCTTCATTCTCACAGAATATGTACATTGTCATTTATGTTTTTATACTTGATATAGAATTTTTATATATTTTTCAAGAAAATTGTATATATTATTGTTTAGTATTGAATGTTGACAATATTCTTCAAAAATATTGTATATGTTATTGTTTATATTATAGGCGGTCCTACTATTCTTTTAGAATGAAATCGTGTTTTTTAAAAATGATTCAATGATGACATGTATTCTTCGTAATATGAATATGAAAAAATATGTGCGTTTTTAATTTCCATCCATATATTTTAGCCTAAATTATGTAAGAATACTGATAGGTGTATTAATATACACCTTTTATCACGTTTATTTACTTCATTTGACATCGTATTTCGCCAATAAAAGCATGCTATATGCATGTTTTCGTACTAATGTGTTTATTTCGGAGTAATACCATTTGTTTAGGTAAAATGGTATGTTTTGCAGGTATTTTGAGACTTGGAACATTAATTATATATCATTAGGAAGCTGCACGTCAAATTTCAGAAGAAACGGATCACAAACGGAAGAGTTGTGAAATAAACGACCCGAAGACAAAACAGTGTATTACACGACCGTGTAACTTTAGGCCTAGAAGTTACACGGCCGTGTAACTTTATTTTGCCATGTGGATGCCAAGTCAGCTCAGGAAGTTGTCCAGAAAGTGTTGCAGAATTACACGGCCGTGTAACTTGGCCGTGTAATATTACACGGCCGTGTAATTTTTGTACTAAAAGTTACACGGCCGTGTAACTTTAACTGGTGACCAGATTTACTTTTTCTCCCACTATGAGTTTTTTATTCCATCTTGTGCTGTCATTCTCTTGGTGGACGACCAGATCCAGATCCCATCTGGATTTGAGGCCATGTGATGAAGGAAGTGGGTCTTGGAATGATGATGTTTGCCATTGTTCAAATTACCATTTTACCCTTGGTGTGTTAGTATAAATAGATGTGTTTGGTTAGCCTTAGAACCATCTCCTATCTTATATATCTCTTATTCCATTGTGCTTGTGTTATTTGTGCAACTTTAAATGTGGATTATCTTCATTTTGTAAGTTTATTGCTCTTTTACTAGTCATGAGTGGCTAGTAACTTTATTTTCTGGTTTTGTATTAAGGATTATGATTGTGATTTAATATAAAGTTTGATGTTTGATTTTATATCTTTCTAGTGATATGATTTTGAGGCTTAACAAGCGTTTGATTTTTATTTATTTCATATTGGCCATTTGATCTCAAATATAAACCAATCTAGTCATACAAATTATGAAATCCGTAATTGTTTTATAAAATGTTATTTGTGACAATCATCTTTAATTGGTGAAAATCATATCTCATGTTTTGACGCTTCAACGCTTGTTTAGGAGTATTGAACATTGTTGGGAACATTCACATAAAACATAATGCAATCTTTCATTCAAATTCTACGATGGTGTATGTACGAGCTTTCGGCATACACTTGACTAATCTAGATTTGATTAGTAAGATTAGTCTTAGTTAACGAGCTTCTCTTGACTAAGGTACATTAGGTGAATGGTGTATGTGCGAGCTTTCGGCATACACAAAGTACCAATTTAGAAAGATTAAAGTTATAAAACATCATTCTTATTGTTATTTCCAATCATATGCCTAAAAATACAAAACCAGAATTTGTCCCCAAATTATAAAATACAAAAGAAATTTTTCTATATTTTGTCTCAAGTCATTTATAAAATCGTGTTCCAACTAAACATCAAAACCCCCCCCCCCCCCCTTTTTGTTACTTTCTTTACAAGTTTAAATCTCGTGAAATCAAGGTATAATCCATTAGACCATCGCTCCCTGTGGATCGACCCTACTTGCCATTTATACTACATAGTTAGTATTTATAACAAGTAGTGTAATCACGAAATATTGGTAAATTAACAAATCATTCCAAAACCATATTTCAACTCTTTTATTTTGTTGGTTACGACACTCAACAAATACGAACAAACACGTTGTTAAAGAATTAAATCTGGTTGTAAATAAAAAAATGATACAAATAGGTTAAAATTATAAGAATGAAAAATACGATCATGCAAGATAACTAATTAAATTCTAATCCCTAAATATCCGCACATTCCAAAATTTGTCATTGGTAAATTTGACTAATTTACCCTTATTGATTTTATTTAATTAAAAATAATTAATTTTTATTCAATTAATTACGATCATGTCATCATCATCTTAACCATTCATTCTTTTCATCTAATGGCTGATATTGTCTCACACGATCACACAATATATATATATATATATATATATATATATATATATATATATATATATATATATATATATATATATATATATATATATATATATATATATATATATATATATATATATATATATATATATATATATATATATATATAACGTAATTTCTAACCACAAAACATTAGTTTTTAACCATTAGGTGTGAAAATGGTTTATACTTTGATTAAAACCAAAACCAAACTCAAAATTTTGGTATTTTGGGTTCTCTTTGTTTTTTCAATTTTTTTTTTCTTTTTTTATATTTAGGATACAAAAGTAAATCGACAAAATCAAAATCACGCCGAAAACGAAAAAAAAATTGATAGTCTAAAACCAAAATTTTCCGTTTGGTTTTAGACTAGATTTTAGTAAAAAAATTAAAATTTTGGTATTTTGGTAAAGGTATTTTATAGTCAAAAATCAGAACTTTCAGTTAGGTTTAGGTTTTAGTAAAAAAACTAAATCATTTTCACCTCTAATAACTTGCAAACTATGTTCCTTTGTCATAAGATACGTTGTATTTTGAAAAAAAAAAAAAAAACTAAAATGATGTTTTGAAAAGCTTTTTAATATGTATGGTTTTTCTAAAAAAAATTAAAATATATAAGTGGTATTTTTGAAAACCTTTTGAAACATAAGTCGTTTTCCTGCAAATAAATAAACAAAGTAGTGGTTTTGATATAAAATTTTGAAAGCTTAATGGTTTTTATGAAAATTTTCCTTTTAAAACTGACACGTCGTATTCGTTGATACGGTCAAAAATACAAGATTTAATACCTTACGAGCATACTAGCTAAGTGGAAGTAAGGGTCGATCCATGAAGTCAGTGGTTGAAATATGTGTCAAGAATTAATTAAACTATAGTGTCACTCTATAGCTGGTGGCGTTCCATACACTTCACGGAATACGAATGAACCAAAAATATCGAAAACATAAACTAGCATCAACTAACTAATTAAATTCAAATCCCGATCCAAACCAACTAAACGTTCTGATCCCGAGGTATACTCAGAAAATCATAATCGTCAAATATCAAACAACAATCAAACGAACAAATAAACGTAAACCGAAATCGAACACGTAAAATAACTAAATACGAATGATTGCAATAAACTTAAACCAAAACCGGAAGCTGAATGGTTCTGACTTCGATGATAATCCAGAACCGACACGGGTCAACGAGTTCTACAATCCAGAACCGTTGAAAGCGTGCGATAAACAAAACCGAAAAATACGAAAAATAAACTAAACTATGAAAATACCAACTAACGATCACTGAAATCCGAAAATACGAGTCGAAGAGGCCTGAGTTCCACTCAAAGGTCGGGTCTTCGCTCCCGAAACACGAACCGGGAGCCTCTATTTATAGTTGCAAAATTTGACCATCTGCGCCGCGCAATGGCGAAATCCGCAGCGCGCCCTTATCTTTTACCCCGATGTTTGCTGTTTGAATTTTAAACTCTGATGTGATCTTTTGACATTCCGCGACGCGCGTACTCTCGAGTCCGCGGCGCGCGTGTCTTTTTGCCTGAGAATGGACTTCATTCCAAACTTCTTCGTTTTGTACGCGTTTAACCCATATTTTTAACATATTTCGCAAACAAGCACTCACTACTAGAAAATACCCTTTTAATGACATACGAATTATGACAGACAGTGATTTATGACTGGCAAAAATGTATGTCATAAAAAGAATGTCATCGTTTGTAAAATGTAAGTGAATTACGACTTACGAAATTGTTAGTCATAAAAAGGAGTCATCTATTGCAAAATTTATGACATACATCAGGATTAAAAAATACGCGGATGTTGAATTCGCATTTGAGTCCCGCTTTCTTCCTCATCTTTCCCGCTTCCCCAAATTTTGAGTCCCGCTTTCTCCCCCTTTTCACTCTCGCATTCCTGCTAAACCTAATTTCAGAATCGCACTCAACTCTTCTCTTTAAGCTTACCCCCCTGCCTCACTTCATGAAGAACTCCATTGCTAGGTTTTGTGCTCGTAGGTGAAAGAATAGGTGCGAACTCCTCCGGACTCGCTTCAGCACCGCTCGACCACACCCCTTTCACGTGATTCCGTCTCTACTGCTCACGTGTTCTCTCAACCTTCCTCTTTCTCTTTGGTTCTTTACCTTCTTCTTTCTCTTTGGTTCGTCATTCTCCTCGTTTCATTCCCGTTAACAGGCCATTCATCGTTTCATTTGGTTTAATGTCGATTACAGCTTACGATTTCATCAATGGCACATCTCCAATTTCGGTTGGTTGGTCTGATTGTAGACATCGATTTTGCGATTCGAAATGATTAATGGATTTATAGGTTCGATTCAAGGTCGAGTTCGTCTTCGTTCAATGTTGAGTTCGTCTTCGTTCACTAAGAAAGCAATTGAGTTCAATGTTCGATTTGTAGGTTCGATTTTAGGTTCTGATTGATTGCAGGTTGCAGCTTTCGATTTTAGGTTCCGATTGCAGGTTTCGATTCCAACCGTGAATTGATTTCGAGTTTCAATGAAATCTAACCTGTCGACATAGATGAAAAGTAACCTAGTTCCAAGTTGTTTGTGGCATGTGGAGCAGATTTACAGGTCATATTTGGATGCTTAGGTTTAAACATTTCATCTAAAAAGACCACAGGGGTTCTAGCAGGTATGGGCCGACTCAAAACTTGTTGTCTTTTATTGTTTGTTGTGATGCTTATGAACTTTGATTTGATCTCTCCAGTTCTCACAAGGTTGATAAGTGCTAAGAAGAAGGATTGTTCGAAATGGTTTTTTATTTTATTTCAAACAATGTATCAAATCATCACGAGAATTAGTGAAGAAATTATACGAGTGGAGGCAGTTTCTATCATGAATATCCTTCTTCTAAGAACTGATGCTTATACAGAAAGGGAGATGTAAGTTTCATTATTTCATCTTCTCTATTTTTATACAGTTGAGCGTAATAATTTATTGTTTTTAAGATATGTATGGTGAGGTGGCAGTCTTTCAAAGTATATCTCAGCTGTTAAGAAAAAAAGACACATAACTTCGAATTTTTATAGTGTGAAGCAGTCGGCAGGGTTGCAGATATAATTCAAATTCCTGCATTTTTATGTCGACAGGTCATATTTCATCTATCGTTATCAACAAATCTCAAGTTTTTTTATGAAATGAATAAGTTTCTACATTATAAATCCCAAGTCCAAATTCTTTTTATCTTTTTCTTTTTTCTTGCAGATTGATCTCCTAGTTGCAGCCGCAAAGACGGGAAAATTTGTAAATATAAAGAAATGCCAATTCTGTGCCCCTTCTGTAAGCTCTCAACTTCATTGACCATTTGGTAAAAGATAAGTTTCAGATCCATTGACTTTGACTTTTCAGGTGATGACCAATTCAGCAAAAAAAGTTAGATTGGCTGGAAATCAAAATGTTATGGTTTATGAGATATGTACTTCTTCCCATCTTTATGTCTTCGATTTTGGATTACATGCTGCTAGTGCAATCAACCTTGTTAGGCTGCATTTGTTGCATGGTACATAACGGGACAAACTTACTACTTCAATCAATCTTGTTAGGCTGCATTTGTCCCACTCCAAAACACTCTTCTATTATGTTTTCTCCTGTGTATATTATATAACATAATCAGTTACTGGTATAACATCATGAGATATGGACCACAAAGAAAATAGTTATGACTTTCCTTTTGGATTTCATTCTAAATTCATATAGTATAAAGTGAATTTTTTTTTTCCAGGCGAGTACGTGGAGACCAGATATATGGAGTGTTTTATCATCAGCAGCTAGCTGCCTTAAAGAAGCTTCCGCTGGACCGCCACCTGTCAACCCGTAATGTACAGATGTTGATATTTATGATCTTCGAGAAGAATGGGCGGCTTTTGTAACAAACTTTCTTTATCAATGATATCTTTTGTAGCGACAAACAATATTTTTGATAGACTTTGGAATACTTATTGATATTTGAAATGACATTATCTTATGCAATGGATTGTTTTTATATATCGAGATTGTATTTTGTAGTAGCATTAAATTTGGTGATTTATTTTGAATTTTAGTAAATTTATAAAAATTATATATTTTTTTGAAAACATAAAATCATGACATACAAATTGTGAGTCGTAAACGAAAGTCGTAAACATCAGTCGTAAATGTCTGTCATAACTTATGACAGACAAATGTCTGTCATCTTTCATTTATGACTGGGCTTTCAATGACATACATTTGTCTGTCATCTATACCCTTTAATGACTGACATTGTCAGTCATTAAAGGCCTTTTTCTAGTAGTGACTAGACACGAAAAGTGAGTAATATAACAGTTTAAGAGATATATTTCACTCAGAATAGGGCTCAATGACGACTAAAATACTTGATATTACTAGGCGTTGTCAAAACCATCATGTTATGGTCTAGTGGCTGTAGAGAATGACATAGTAAGCACTCCCTATAGAAGAGTGACCCAATATACCGCCAAAGGCACATAAAGGCTGGCCAGGAGTAGGGTGCGATGTAGTTTGAACGAGCCATTTAGGTCAATTTCCAAAGGTAACCCCCTCCCCCTTCTCTTATAACCTCGAAATACAGAGAAAGTTGTTACTGTTGGTGGGGAAATCATTTCTATCATGATTAGAAAAGTGTTTTTTCTTTGGTTATGGTTTTCGTAAGAGGTTTTCATCATTGTTTTAATTCATCTCTAAAGCCGTACTAGCGGTGGTATAACGTTTTTTTTGTATTATACAAAAATTGTATTATGTATAAATTTTATATTAGAGTATTAGTATTATGTACAATTAATATCATAAAAAGTCAAATAACTCAACATGATAACATCAAAATAAGAGATTCAACAATCATAAGAGATAACAATCTGTGATAACTCAACCAGTGAGCATAACTAATCAAAAGAATCTTAAAATAAGTACATACCTGATAACAATTAACAACAATTAGTGATAACATAACTTCATAAGAGTGAACATAACAATCAATGATGACTCGATCACTAAAAATAATTCAATCACATACCACAGATAACAAATGCAATCACAAGAATCATAAAGCATTTATCACATCAGTAACAGGACTCGATATTCAATAACTTATGGTTTTCGTAAGAGGTTTTCATCATTGTTTTAATTCATCTCTAAAGCCGTGTTAGCGGTGGTATAACGTTTTTTTTTGTATTATACAAAAATTGTATTATGTATAAATTTTATATTAGAGTATTAGTATTATGTACAATTAATATCATAAAAAGTCAAATAACTCAACCTGATAACATCAAAATAAGAGATTCAACAATCATAAGAGATAACAATCTGTGATAACTCAATCAGTGAGCATAACTAATCAAAAGAATCTTAAAATAAGTACATAACCTGATAACAGTTAACAACAATTAGTGAGAATGTGATAAATGAGAAAATATCACCACACAGGGTATGGACTATTATACAACATATATAGGAAAGAGTACATCAGAAAAAGGAAATGATACAATAGAATAATACAGCTAACAAATTATACAATTTGGGGCTTAATTATCGCTAACATCACCCCTCAAGCGAAGCGTTGGGTTAGGACCAACTCTGAGCTTGGACCGAAAGAGCAGAAACGACGAACGAGGCAAGCCTTTGGTAAAAATGTCAGCAAGCTGTAGATGAGAAGGAACATATTGAACCTTGAGCTTGCCGGAGGTCACTTGTTCCCGAACAAAATGATAGTCTATGTCGATGTGCTTGGCACGTTTGTGTGCCACGGGATTTTGAGATAAGAAAATAGCACTTTTGTTGTCACAAAGGAGCAAAGGAGTGAGATATAACTTAACGTGCAAATCTCGAAGAAGATGAACAATCCAGGTCACTTCAGAGGCAGCATTAGCAAGGGCTCGGTATTCATACTCACAGCTAGAACGGGAGACCGTGGGTTGTTTCTTAGCACTCCAAGATACAAGATTATCGCCTAGAAAGATAGCATAACCATAGGTGGATCTTCGGGTCTCTAAACAACGAGCCCAATCAGCATCTGAATAACTTTGAACGGTTGGAGAGGCAGCGGACCGTTGAAAAGTAAGGCCATAGTGGATCGTACCCCTAACGTATCGAAGAATACGTTTGACTGCCAAGAAGTGAGCAGTAGTAGGTGCTTGAAGAAATTGACTAACGGAGTTCACTGCAAATGAGAGATCCGGGCGAGTTATGGTCAAGTATTGCAAGGCTCCTACAAGTGAACGATAAAGGGTGGAGTCACGAAACGGTTCTCCTTGCATACTATGAAGTTGAGCACCGGCTGCCCAAGGGGTGGCAACAGATTTAGATGTAAGCATTTGAGCACGATCAAGAATGTCCCGAGCATATTTAGCTTGTCCAAGAAACAGACCATTTGGGGTATGTGTGACTTCGAGACCAAGAAAGTAGCTCAAGCGACCCATGTCTTTAATCGAGAATTCCTGATCCGTCTGTTTGATGAAAGCAGAGATCAAGGTGGAGTCATTTCCAGTGACAATAATGTCATCAACGTATACTAATAAGTATAGAAGAGTAGTGCCGCGAACATAGACGAACAATGACGTATCAACTTGACTACATCGAAACCCAAAGCGAGTAAGGTAGGTGCTGAACCGAGTGAACCAAGCACGAGGTGCTTGTTTGAGACCGTATAACGCCTTACTGAGACGACATACATGATTTGGAAAACGAGGGTCAATGTAACCCGGTGGCTGCTCCATGTAAACTGGTTCAGCTAAATGCCCATTTAAAAATGCGTTTTTAACATCTAGTTGATGAAGCAACCAATTTTGATGAACAGCTAGAGCGAGAACAGTCCTAACAGTAGCAGCTTTCACAACAGGACTGAAAGTATGCGTGTAATCAAAACCAGGAAGTTGGGAGAAACCTTGAGCAACTAGGCGGGCTTTTAAACGGTCAACTGTACCATCATATAAGTATTTCGTACGATATACCCACTTGGAGCCGACAATGTTTACTCCTGCCGGTCGTGGAACAAGTTGCCAGGTGTTATTCGCTTTAATGGCACGTAATTCCTCGTCCATAGCTTCAACCCAACCAGGATGCTTTAAAGCAGATTTAATACCTTTGGGTTCAGATTGAGCTAATAAATCAGCAAGAAGACCATGAGGCTCATAATCAGGAAATAATTTTGGCTTATGGACACCGGCTTGTGACCTGGTTCGCATTTGATGACGTGATCCAGCAGGTTGAGATGGGGCTGTTTCGGGTTGTTGTTGAGATGGGGCTGTTTCGGCTTGTTGTTCAGTCGAAGAGGGAGAATCCGCTGCAGGTGCTGCTGTGCTGGTGGTAGAAACAGAAGTTGGATGAAGACCAGACTCATCAGAGGGCGTACAAATAGTACACGAGCCATCTTGATTTGTAGGGCTTGATGAGTGAGATGAGTCGGAATGCATAGAGTCTGGTAAGCCATCTTCAAGCGAATCCTGAAAAACTGAGACATCTAATGTGGTAAAATTAGTAGGTCCGTGTGAGGAAGAAGCATAAGGGAAAAGATGCTCATCAAACTGAGCATGTCGAGAAATATGAATACGCCCTGTTCGCTTGTCCAAACAGCGAAAGCCTTTGTGATGAGAGCTATAACCCAAGAAGATGCAAGGTACCGTTCGTGGTGAAAATTTGTTTGGAACTGTGGCACGTAAGCATGGATACACGCGACAGCCAAACGGGTGAAATACCGAGTAATCAGGAGCAATATTAAAAAGCAACTGAAATGGAGATTTTCCTCCAAGAGGAGACGAAGGTAACCGATTAATAGTAAAAACAGCAGCTTCAAAAGCTTCAACCCAATAGGTAAGAGGGACAGAAGCATGGAAGGCCAAAGCAAGACCAGTTTCCGTGATATGTCGATGTTTGCGTTCAGCCCTTCCATTTTGCGCTGAAGTGTAGGGACAAGACATTTGATGATGAATGCCACACTTCGAGAGATGTGCTTGTAGCGAGTTGGAAGTAAACTCAGTTCCGCCATCAGACTGAAAAACTTTAATTTTAGCCGAAAACTGATTCTCAACAAGTGCTTGAAATCGGATGAATATATCAAAAAATTCTGATTTATAACGCATAGGGTAAAACCATGTAAAGCGGGAATAATCATCGACAAATATAACATAATAACGATAACCATGAGTAGAGGAAATAGGTGCAGCACCCCACAAGTCACAGTGAACCAAGTCTAAAACATGAACAACACGTTTATCATTATTAATAAAAGGTAATCGTTTACTCTTCGCCAATTGACAAGACTGACAAAGAGTTTGTTTTGGCAAAAAAGAAGTAACAGACACAAGTCCTTGTTTATTTAGCAAACTAATAATATCATATGCCACATGGCCTAAACGAGCATGCCAAAGTTCAAGAGAGGCACGTAGACGTCGACTTTTAAGAGCTGTAAGGAAAGCCGCATCACCTCGTTCCAGAATATAAAGACCATTCTCACGCCGTCCTCTTCCCACGATCTTCTCTGTTTTCTTGTGCTGAATGATAAATGAAATATCATCAAATGAAACCGTAACCGGTAGATCACGAGTTAGTTTGCTGATAGAAAGCAGATTTTTGGTAATTTGGGGAACAACTAAGACGTCCCGTAATGATAAATCACGAGTAATAGTGCATGAACCAACATGTGAAATAGATAAATGATTACCATTAGCGACATAAACATAATTTTTACCGTTGTATGGAGTGGCAGAATCAAGTTGTGAAGCACTTGAGGTCATATGTGAAGATGCCCCGGTATCTACATACCAATCTGGAGTTTCATCTGACTGAATGTGCATGGCATTGAAAGCCGTGGCCAGATGGGCCTGAGACGAAGAAGCTGGTGGACGTGCATAGCGATCGGGACAGTCGGCAGCGTAGTGTCCGTCGATCTTGCAAATTTGACACCGTGGAGTATAAGGGCGACGACTGTTGTTTCTACGGCCTTGAGAAGAGTTTTGGTGAGAACCACGACCAGCGGATGAACGGGAACCACCGGAAAAAGATGAGCCACCAGAATGTCGACCACCACGCTGATTGTTACGGGAACTAGAGCCACCATGGGCCGCGAATGCAACGGATGCAGGTTGAGGGTCTTCCAAGGATTTGTAAAAGAGAGAGTAGCTTTCTGCTTCTGAAATGACATCCCTAAGCAACGGTGGGGGAACAAGGCGCATCTGGGACAAAGAGAACGTGGAGAATAAGGAGCCAAGACCGCGACAGTACCAGTGTAACTTGTTTGTCTCAGAAACGGGAGCACCGATAGCAGCGAGCTGATCACAGTAGGAGCGAAACTTGGTACTGTAAACAGTGACGGAATCGTTACCTCGGCGCAAATGTTGCAACTCATCATTGAGTTGAATTTCCCGTGTTTTGGAACGAAGAGAATAAGCCTTTTGTAAGGCTGTCCAAACAGCAGCAGCACTTGTGCACCCTAGAGTTTCAGCCATGGATTCTTCTGTCAAGGAAGATAGGAGGAGACTGTGTAAACGTCGATCCTGAGCAAGCCAATCGTTGTTGGCTTTTTGAATCGTGATATCAGTAGAGGATGATGGTGGCATGGGAATAGAACCATCCAGATATCCAAATAAATCTTGAGAAGAGAGAAGGGTCTCTACTTGATTTCTCCATAGAAGATAGTTGGTAGCTGTGAGTTTGATTGTGAGCATATGAATGAGAGTGGCATAGGGTAGGGAGAAATCTGAGTTTGCCATGAGAAGAGTTGGGCGGCAGAAAAAGAACTCTCGTTTTAGGGTATGAGAGATACGTGAGGGATAAATGCTCTGATACCATGTGATAAATGAGAAAATATCACCACACAGGGTATGGACTATTATACAACATATATAGGAAAGAGTACATCAGAAAAAGGAAATGATACAACAGAATAATACAGCTAACAAATTATACAATTTGGGGCTTAATTATCGCTAACAGAGAACATAACTTCATAAGAGTGAACATAACAGTCAATGATGACTCGATCACTAAAAATAATTCAATCACATACCACAGATAACAAATGCAATCACAAGAATCATAAAGCATTTATCACATCAGTAACAGGACTCGATATTCAATAACAAAATTACATAACCCAATCAAAGCTAATTAATGAAGAACGTAATTAGAGCTTTCAATGGCAGGACAACATGTCCTTGATAAACAGTCGGGCATTATGGTATTGGGCAGTTTACCAAACACTTAGTGTGCATGAAAGACAAACCGAAATGAGAACCAATGCATAATCAATGGCAGGTAACCCAAAATCTAAATCAAACCTGAAATAGCTATAGCTCGATAGTATATATAAACCTGAATAAAAGAACTAAGCGGAAATCGATTTAGTAAGAAGTAAATATGCATGAACTTTCTGAATAAAAAAAAAAGTTTGTTTTTGATCCCAAATGAATCTTATGAATGTAATAAGTGTACATATCATTTTCAAATTGACTTAATGACTACATTTCTAAATGCCTCATGAGTTCAAAGGTGAACACATACAAGCATCAACAACCATAGTCACCAATGCTTTTAATAAAACCTCTAGATTGCTTTCTCAAGTCCTAATGGCCAACAAGGAATATCCCAAATACGATTTGAACATCATAACAACGTAAATCTAACCCTAAACCATAATTCCATCACTTTTCATTGTGATTCCTATCTTAATCTAGAAGTTATGTTGATTCCAATTCACATTGAAGTTATATATACATATAGGTACTGTTAAAAGAACACCTTAACTTCTTCAAAATCATTCTAGTTTTACTTCATATGACTCATTCGAAATTCTAATTCGATGTTTTGAAATGCATCTTGCTTCTAAAATCATTTCAAACCATTGTAATGGTAGATCATCACTTCCATTCATAATTTCAATGAGATTCACGGAAATATAAGTAAAATTTACTTTGGAATCAACAACTACTTATGCGAAGATTAATGTGAACCTCAACACAAACAAATGAACAAAAAAATTTTAAGATCATTGTCAACATCTAGGGTTAGCGACTTAACAAACATCAACACCTTGTTTCCTATTCTCAAGTATCTTACATTTCTAACTTTTTTTTTGTCTAATACAAGTCATTTCTCGTTTTACGTGTCAAACTGTTGGTTTTTGGTTATATGAAAGAATGACTCCCATCCCACATTGCTAGAAGGATGAAAGCTTGACAGATCTCCAAGCTTATAAAAGAATACCAAGACTAGAGTTTCAAAGCACCCCAACCAACAATACACTTATTATTTCTTTATATCTCTTATTTTAAAATTTATGGTGAAAATGTTATTTAAAACTTTAAGAGTGTGGGTGTAATTTACGGGGAGGCTTGAGATATTAGTTTATGTTATTGTAAAAATTTATCATATAATAGATCTTTCACTCTGGAGGCCCGTGGTTTCTCTCCGGTTTTGGAGTTTTCCACGTATTTTATTGTGTCTAGACTATTTTTTATTATTGTCTTTGGGAGGTTTGTTAGAGATCATTGAAACCATTTTCCCAAAAAGTGGTATCAAAGCTTCAAGTTTTAGAGGAGGTCCCAGTTTTAGAAATTTGAGTATGCTGTGTGGTTGCACCTTTTCCTGATCTTCCACATCAAAAACAAAATTTTGTATTAATCGTATTGGAGGTGTCTTGGTACTTTGAAGCTTCGTAGTATGCTCTGTGGTTGCAGCTTTTTCTGATCTTCCACATCAGAAACGAGGATTACTAACCGTTTTGTGTACAATAGAACTATATGCGGCCTGTAAATACGTATACATCCGATGAAGGTTCAGTATAGGAAGATTGGTATTTAAGCGTGTCCGTTGTGACCCTCCAATTATATGCGGCCTGTAAATACGTACACATCCGATGAAGGTTCAGTCAAGGATAAGGGTGCAAACGAGCCGAGCCGGTCCCGAGCCTGACCAAGCTCGGCTCAGGCTCGTTAAGAAATATACAAGGCTCGGCGCGGGCTCGACTCGTTACGAGCTTTATGACCCCAAGCTCGGCTCGGGCACGTTAAGATATGCAGGCTCGACTCGGGCTCGGGCTAGGCCCGTTTATTTCTTGACAAGCCTAAATGAACTCAGCTTGAGATCGTTAAGAATCTCGTTTAATCTAATGCAGGAAAATAACAACCTACTTAATAACTGAAATTCTAAAACAAACAAAAGGCGCGGAAAATTCCCTAAATAATTAAATGACTAAATATGTTTTAATTTTAATATATATATATATATATATATATATATATATATATATATATATATATATATATATATATATATATATATATATATATAAAATATATTATATATAGGCTCGTTTAGGGCTCGCGAGCCTAATCGAGCTTGGTGACACAGGCTCGGCTCGAGCTCGGCTCGGGCTCGCTTAAAATCGGTCTCTAGCCGAACTTTTAGCGAGCCGGTCCTGGGTAGCTAACGATCCGGCACGACTCATTTGCACCCTTAGTCTAGGAAGATTGGTATTTAAGCATGTTCGTTGTGACCCTCCATTCATACCTGGAAACGATATCCCAACGTTTATATGAAAACCATATAGCCAAAAACCAACAGTTTGACCGGCAAAACGAGAAATAACTTGTTCTAGACAAAAAAATTAGAAATGTAAGATACCTAAGAGCATGAAACAACGTGTTGTTGGTCGTTAAGTCGCTAACCATAGATGTTAACAGTGATCTTAAAAAACTTTTGTTCATTTGTGTGTGTTGAGGTTCACATTAATCTTAGCATAAGTAGTTGTTAATTCCAAAGTAAGTTCTACTTATATTTCCTTGAATCCCATTGAATTTATGATCGGAAGTGGTGATCTAGAAGTTATGTTGATTTCAATTCACATTGAAGTTATACATACATATAGATACTCTTAAAGTTATTTTGATTCCAATTCACTTTTTCAGTGAGATTTCGTTCTCAAGCTAGAAGTTATGTTGATTCCAATTCACATTGAAGATTGGAAGTGGTGTTCTAGAAGTTATATTGATTTCAATTCACATTGAAGTTATACATACATATAGATACTCTTAAAGTTATTTTGATTCCAATTCACTTTTTCAGTGAGATTCCATTCTCAAGCTAGAAGTTATGTTGATTTCAATTCACATTGAAGTTATACATACATATAGATACTCTAAAAAGCACACCTTAGCTTCTTCAAAATTTTACTTCATATGACTCATTTGAAGTTCTAATTCGATGTTTTGAAACGCATTTTGTTTCTAAAATCATTTCAAACCATTCCAATGGTAGATCACCACTTCCGATCATAAATTCAATGTGATTCAAGGAAATGTAAGTAGAATTTACTTTGGAATCAGCAACTACTTATACCAAGACTAATGTGAACCTCAACAAAAACCAATGAACAAAAATTTTTAAGATCACTGTCATCTAGGGTTAGCGACTTAACGATATCTTACATTACGTTTTTTTCTTTTTTTGTCTAGATACAAGTAACAACGAAACCACAAATCAGAAACTAACAAGCGGAAACAACCAAAGAATCAGGGATAAGTGCAGACCTGAAATCAACGAAAAAGACGAAATCGTCGTCGGGAACTTGAGAACTTGGGGGAATGATTTTCGGAAATCGATTTTCCTTTTGTAATTGTCGACGAATTTAGGAATTGACATATTTACAGAAATAGTCATTTCTAAATACAAAAAGTACAGAAAATTCCTTATATTTCATCTTATTTAAGTGGTCAAAAAATGGCCCACAATAGTATTGTGTTCGTCCCATTTTATCTTTACAAAGTCTTTTTCTCAACTTTTTGATTCATCCATAGCTTTTATTATAAATATTTCAAAAAAAAAAAAGTAGATATATAAATATGTCATGTAATTATTTGGTGGGTTATAACACTACTTTCTTTACTTTATAAATTGTTTTATGAGCTGATTATACGTTGTTATAATTATACTTTTATTCTATTTAATTTATAAAGTGTATTTTTCAAATTTTACAATTTTTAGTAATTATAGATTTGGTCATCAAACTTATATATCCTTCTTAGTTATGAAAAAATGGAATAATCATAAGATTTAATCCATATAGTTTTTAATTTAGGATAATTGCAACTTTAGTCTTTGTAATTTTTAATTTGTATTAATCAAAGTTTTGACCTCTGTAGTTTTAGTTTCAATAATTATATCTTTGGTCCCTATGGTTTTGAATTTCAATAATTAAAGTTTTAATCATTATAGTTTATAATTTGCACTAGATTGTAGTACAAAAATGGTCTTTGAGTAATAGTGATATTACAGAAATGCTCCATGTATAATAGCAATATTGGAATGGTCTTCATGTAAAATAAAATTACAGTGATAGTCCATAGATTAATAGCAAAAATGATATTTGTAAGAGAACATTACATAAATGTTGTTCAAAATATATAATTCATAAACCCGCCGCAACGTGCGAGGATACCCACTAGTTTTGGTAAAAGTGATGGGGAACGGCGAAAACAATACAAGATCATAAGGGATTAAGGTATTTTTGGTCAAATAGCCAAACCCTAGTCAAAGTTATGTTATAGCTTAACAGCCACAATGGGGTCTCGGGACGAGGCTGCCAACCCCCACCCCCGTTCTTGAAACAAAACGGGGTTAATTTCTCCCCCACCCTCGAAAATTTTAGAAAAATACCCCCATACGGGATCGGGTTCCCATGGGCTCAGGATCCCATGAGGGTTTTTAACATCCCTATAAAAAAAAGACAGACTCAAATCAAAACAATTTGAATCCCTAAACAAGAAGCAATATATGTATCTATCGCTTAAACAGAAGAAGCAGTATCTGTATCTATCGCTTAAACAGAAGAAGCCAGTAGTAAAAACTGAATCTAACCTACAATTCAACACACATAAAACTGTAAATAATTGACATAATACAAAAAGATAATAGAACTTGCGGTACATGAAGTATCATTGAAACCAAGAGAAGCAAAGCATACGAACTCTAGGGCACAAATTCTATTGGTTCTCCGTAAACTGATTATTGGTTCACTATGACTTGGAAACACCAATTAGGCTAGGCAGAGTCGATGCGGTTTCGGCGTGGATTCAACCACGACACCGCCTGCACCGGAGAGATGATGGTCCCGCTATGCAGGTTGGTGATAGATGGAGGTGCTCGGGTTAGGGTGTGGCTGGGTGAAACCGAGTGAACTCGATTTTGTAAAAAAAGTTATTCCAAAAAAATATTACCCCCATATAAATATCTCATTCACCTCTTAAAAAATCACACATTTCTTTATTTCTAACTCTATAAAATTATTAACTATCTACAAAATTTTATAAAAATGGCTGAATTAGGAAATAACCGGTGGGGATGGACTCCAAAATGGAAGGATTTGACACTAAAACTCTCAAAATTCAACACAATTTAGTTACACCTATCAGCGAACCGAGAAAACGGGGCAACCAACAATGAGATTGTTGAACAAGCACCACAACATTATCGGGTGACATAAAACAAAGATTTTACAAACGTCGAAGCTTAGAATGTTGTGAAAAATTCACCTAGATGGTCTGCTCGATCTTAGGTTTTAATTTTCCGTATTTTTTTAATTTTTTGATGGTGTGCTTTTTTTAATTAAATGTGATTAGTCTTTTAATTTTATTTACTACTTTTTAAAATTATTTTAAATATTAAATTAAATGTTTTTCTCTTTTTTATTTATTTAATAAATTTTAATCTAGAAAATCTGATTTGACATTGAGGATTGAGAAAGATAGGTTAGCGGTGGTGTGTGTTGGTGAAAGATGGAAGTCGGCGGAAAGAATAATGTTGATGTGACGTGTAGGTTAGGAGTAGGGGTGCAAACGAGCCGAGCCGAGCCCGAGCCTGACCAAGCTCGGCTCGGGCTCGTTAAGAAATATATAGGGCTCGGCTCGGGCTCGGCTCGTTACGAGCTTTATGGACCTAAGCTCGGCTCGGGCTCGTTAAGAAATACACAGGCTCGGCTCGGGCTCGGGCTCGGCTCGTTTAATTCTTAACAAGCCTAAACGAGCTTAAGCTCGGCTCGTTTAATTCTTAACAAGCCTAAAAGAGCTTAAGCTCGGCTCGAGCTCATTAACAAGCTCGTTTACTCTAATGTAGGAATATATATATATATATATATATATATATATATATATATATATATATATATATATATATATATATATATATATATATATATATATATATATATAGGCTCGTTTAGGGCTCGCGAGCCTAATCGAGCTTGGTGACACAGGCTCGGCTCGGGCTCGTTTAATAAACGAGCCTTATATTTAAGCTCGGGCTCGGCTCGGGATCGTTTAAAATAGGTCTCGAGCCGAGCTTTTATCGAGCCGGTCCCGGGTAGCTCACGAGCCGGCTCGGCTCATTTGCACCCCTAGTTAGGAGAAATGGACTCCCCCATCCCTTAGGCTGAAGGGTGTGCAAGACACCCATGACAACCCAAGACTACCGCCATGTCATCGCCACGTCACAAAGACTTCCAAGACACCCACCAGGGGTGTGCAAGACTCCCATGACTACCATTTTAATTTCCACGTCACATTTTTATTTTACGTTTTTTTAATTTAAACCAAACATTATAAATTAATTACAACCAAATACTTAAAATTAAATAAAAGACATTACATAATAATAAAAATAAAAAACGACATTGCACGAAATAAAAAAAACATAAAAACGACAACTCCTAAATTTTAAAAAAAACTACTTATTAAAATATTTTTTACGTCGTTGTTCCGTCATCAATCGGATCGCCTCGAGATCCTCTTCGGTCCCGGAACGGCTAAACAAAACATAATCCAACCGCGATTCCGCAAGATCGTTGTGGCGGTGGAATTGTTCAACGAGCCGGTCGACCTTTTCCTCGACATTGTCTTTCGAAGACGAGCCGGAGGCATCTCGGCTTGCTCTTTTCGCTCGGTCACGGCCGATGGGGCGTCGAGGCGGAGGCATCTCGGTTTGTGGTTCGGTGTCGTCGTCGAGGTCGATCGGGTCTCGAGCATCCGAAATATCGTCATCCGGGGTCCTCCCACGTTTGGAACCCGTGCTCGAGTGAGGCGAATCGGGATTTAGTAGCCATTTAGGACCGGTACGCATCAACTCACAACTTCGCATATGCTTAAACGGTTTCCCGACAACTCGCCCATATTGTTCCATAGCCGTTGTGAAAATCCCGAATTCGTTTTCGCCACTTCGTCGCATGTTCACCAAGTTGTTGTAAATGCGGTTGAACTTGGTGCACTCGATACGAAGTTTCCGCCACTTCCCGTTAATACCGTCGTTGTTTCGGTACACCCCACGACCCATCGCCGCGTGGTAGTGGTCTAAAATGCGTTCCCACAACGATGTGGAACTTTGGCTATTTCCTTTTTGCGAATCCATGGAAATAGCGAGCCACGATCGAACCACTTGAACCTCTTCGTCGGTCGTTCACGGAACCTTCGCCTCTTGCGCGTTTCGCGTTTTGTTCTTTTGTCTATTATTTTTCTTTTTCTTTTTGGAGGAAGACGCGGGGGCTTGTGTTTCCATCACGGCCTCTTCGGGTGATGCTTGTGGCGGTGGTGATGGAAGCGGTGGCGATTGTGATAGAAACGGTTGTTGGAAGGGTGCGTACGGGTAAGGTTGTGGCGGGTATTGATATTGGTTCGGTGGTGGATATGGATACGGGTATTGCGGTTGTTGCGACGAACCCGTAAGCATACTCGTAAATGTGCAATTCGTGGATATGGATACGGGTATTGCCCTTCTGCTTACGGTATTTGTTGCATCGCCCCCCTCGGCCGAATTCCGCATCAGCAACGAGCTATGTCACACGGTCTAGAATAATCCGCACCTAAAACATGTCTTTATATACGTTCTAACAATAATAAAGTGGTAACGAAAAAATACGGTTCCATTTAATTTGAATGTTTATAGATTTAGAGTGGGGTACTTATTTTGTCCATATATATACTCCAAGTGTCGGTTTTGCTATCAACTTTATGTTTGTTGTTTTATATTGTTGTGGTTTTTGTCTGTTGGTTATTTATTTTAACTATTCATTTATTTTGCTCTTGGATGCTCACAAAATGGTCATTTTTCAATTTGTTAGTTGATAATTTCATCATCTTTTAGAAAAATAATAAAAATAACTACTATATTTAGAGGTCAATTTTGAAATACACTACAAATTGCGGAACAACTATGCTGATGAAAGACTGTTTCAAAACTATGAAGTTTCGACTACTCTTGAAGATCAGTTTATCTTTTCCAATAATAAAAATTGTCGACAATAGTTTCTATTTGATTTAAAATAGTTCGAATTGCGAACTGTCCTTAATTTTGACAATAAGCTTTCTCGGTTTCGAGATACTAGGGGTGTTAAAAGAAACTCAAACCGCCATAATCGAATAATGTTTGGTTCGCTCGGTTGGGCTTAACACATTATCGGTTTGATGTTCAGTTTAACCTAGATTTCTATAGCTTATTTTGATCGGTTTTCGGTACCTTTTTTCACCTTTCGGTGTAACCGAGGTAAGCGAATAAGGATTAAGTTTTCTTAGCTACATTAAAGAGCAATATAAGTACATAAAGTTTGGAAGTCGTTATTCATTGGATATTCATAGGAACATGCGCGACCCAATAGGGGTAGGGGTGTCAACAGGGTCAAACGGGACGGGGATAACTTCCCCCGCCGCCGCCCCCGAAATTCCCCCGTCCCCCCCCCCCTCCGGAATCCCCAATAACTTTCTCCCGTGCCCCCGAATCCCTAGACTTTTTGCCACCCCCGCCCCCGTTTCCCCGCCCCAATTTTTAAACTAAAAAAAAATCTTTTTTTTGTCTAAAAAATATTTTTTGGGTCAAAAGTTTATTTTTTTTGTTATATATATATATATATATATATATATATATGTATATGTATATGTATATGTATATGTATATGTATATGTATATGTATATGTATATGTATATGTATATGTATATGTCTTTGTATATGTATATGTATATGTATATGTATATGTATATGTATATGTATATGTGTGTGTGTGTGTGTGTGTGTGTATATATATATATATATATATATATATATATATATATATATATATATATATATATATATATATATATATATATATATATATATATATATATATATATATATATATATATATATATATATATATATATATATATATATATATTAACGGGGCCTCCGCGGGGTTGCCCACCCTGCCCCACCCCCGAAATCAAAACAGGGGTTAATTTGCCCCCACCCCTGCCCTCGATTTTTT
This sequence comes from Cichorium intybus, assembly GCA_023525715.1. NCBI lineage: Eukaryota > Viridiplantae > Streptophyta > Magnoliopsida > Asterales > Asteraceae > Cichorium > Cichorium intybus. Next base: position 40,343,195 of record CM042014.1, on the reverse strand, counting down.
TCATAAAATTACCCCTTGTACGGGTTCAAGGTTCCATGGGATCGGGCCCCGCGGAAATTTTTGCCATCCCTAGGGGTCATGTTGGGCGACCGCCGTGGGCCTCTCGGGCCTCTCCATGGTTGGGCCCCAAAATTAAATCTTTTACATAGTATAATACTAATTTTTATTTAAAAAAATGAAGAATGTAGATTTGTCTGAGTTGGTAAAGGCTTATGACACTCATTTGATAAACGGGAGCAATGTTCGATTCTTCTTGATATCATTTTTTTATATCAGAATCCAAAATTTTAATAATCAGAAAGTTTTTGTAAGTTATAATAATAATAAAGTAATTATCTTTTTGTTGTATATTAAGTTATCACTATAGTTGACAGATTAAATTAAAGACTTTTTTCAAAACATTTTAGTTATTAAAAGTTAACTTAGTAAGGACTTCATAAAAATTTGTTGTCTGTTGAATAGTAGTGTTTTCCTCAACAAGCATTTTTATTTTCAAGTCTTGGTGAATGAAAACTTCTTTCTATATCCAAATCTTTTCTATTTTTTTAAATTTGACTAAAAGATATAGAACGGAAGGTAGGAGTACTTACTTTATATTACAAAACCGGATTTTAGCAACAACCTGTAAAAAAAATGACATTATTTGAACAAAAATTAATAGGAAGAGGTTTGTAATAGTTAATAATTTAATAAAAGGATTTATTTCATAATATATTTATAATGACTTGTGTTTTTCTGATATTTGTTCCAAATATATGATAGCCATGTAAGCTTTGTGTGCCAAGGACTCCCAGCCTAGCTGGGAAGAGGCACCGGGTTTTACCCACTGTGGGGCGGAGATCAGGGGTTCGAATCTTGCAACATGCAAGCTACCCTGCATCCTGCAGAGCTTAGGCTTTAAGGTCCCATTAGTGGTGGTTTTCCCCTGGAATCCCTATGGGTTTGATCTGCCCTCGGATGATTCGAACCCGGGTCTCCACTGCAATATGTGGAGAGGCTTCCGGTGATCAACTGCCGATTCCAAAAAAGAAATGTAAGCTCTGTGTAGCAGGTAATGTAAGGGGACTTTTGTTTTATTTACGCCCCGGGCCTCAATATGTTTGGAACGTGACCTACATAGGAATCGTTGTTTTTCTTGTTCCCTTTTATATATTATATCCCCACACATCAGGTTAAAAGGATATATGTGGTTTTGTTCATGGATGTTGCTGGGCCACCTCAAGTTCATAAATCATAATCTAACGGGTTGTTTATTTGTAATCACCATCCTTATTCATATTATATAGAGATTAGAGGGTCATTGTCTTACTGGCTATCACTATTGATAATCCTTTTATGTGAAAAAGATGGCATTCTTTACTTCTATGAGTTATATCACTTAAACATACTAAAAATGAACCATTGTTAACCAAATTGAGAACATAGACTTTTTTAAAGCTTCATGACTACAATAAAAGCATTAGCACGTTGTTGTTTTATTCCTCTCAATGTATAGTTGGACCCTTTTAGATGCTAAATTAACCGCTTCGTGATTACAAGAAAATATTTTTATAAATAAGTATAATCATTATACAATATTTAGGTAATTATTACTAATATTTAGGTTATTATTATTAATAGTTAGGCAATCATTTTAAAATTATATATTTTTTCTTTCTATAAACTTAATTATAATTAATAATAGTTAGACAAACATTAAATATCTTATTTATATCTGATTTTGTTTAAAAAATTTAGTATTAAAAAATATTTAATTTTAGAATTAAAAGTACCCAATATTAATATAAAAACGGATTTCAATAGTTAATTTTAAATAAGCTCAATTTACATAAAAACGATTCATTTTTCGTCCAGCCCATTAATTAAAGTACCAATGCATTTAAAAATCTCAATCCATCATATAAAACCCCAAAAATCCTAATAACTCATTTGTAACTCAGACAATCTCAAGAAGCTCTCAATCTCTCTGGAACATCCTCACAATGTCGACCGCTGGCGCGTTTCCGGAGCTCCGTTGAACACATCACCCTCTCGTCTCTCTCTCGAATACTGTCTTTCTAGCAGTCGTCCAACGATTTGAGCACCGCCACAACATATCGTTGGCCAACGATCTGAGCACCACCTCCTTGAGCTCTCTCGATCTGTAACTCTATCTCTCCCTCTGTCTCTCTCGACCTCTCTCTCCTTCTGTCTATATCTTTTTCTCACTAATGCGGTGGTTAGCAAACCGGCGATCTCACTATTTGACTCAATATTCCTCTCTCAATCTATCTCTCATTCTGTTTCTCACTCTCGACAATAGTGAGTTGTGGTGGTGGTAAGTCGTTGATGGTGGGTGGTAGGTAATAGTGGTGTTAGTAAAAACATGTTGTTAAGAATGTAAAAAAATAAATTTATTGAGTTTATAAAATTTATCTTAATTTTAATGTTAATGTTGGTTATTATTTCGATATTATAATTTTTTATGTAAAATTGGTGGTGGTAGTTAACATTCATAAACGAGATTAATAGGCTAAATTAATGTTAACACTCGAATAGTATCGAGATTTACATATGAAAACAATATAAATTACAAAGTTTCAAAAGAGTAACATGCAAATTTATAATAAATACTATTTTATTGTTTAAAAAATTTCAATGATTTATAAAAATAGTATTTTACTTGTCAGACCATGTTCCCTGAGAGTCCTTAGATACGGGTAGGGTGTGGGAATAGCCTGATGGACTATTTATGCGTGTGCGCTATGTGTTTGGACCTTGATATGTTGGGTACTCTTGCATAGAGTGCATGTGGATTAGAAGACCTATGGTTGGGCGGTGTGATTAGCTCATCTGGATTTATACCCTCGTGCCTCTATCAAGATGGTGCATTTCGGACGGGGTAGCCTTGGGGATTGGTAGGAACTTTCTGACGGCGAGCGTCGGAAGCTTGTAGGACGACGTGGATTCAAGAGCGTGTGTCGTTGTTATTCGATGGTGTTTTGAGCAATGGTTGCTGGGTTTGTGACGCGGTATTAGATATTTGCTCGCTTAATGGGTTGTAGTTCACCGGCCTGTTTCTCAGGATTATCAGGTTCACATGATGTGACTTCTCATACCTTATGTAATGAGAATTTTTGTGCTTTTCGTTGTTCATGTTCCGCGGGTCTTGGAACTTACTATAGGAAAGGTTGTCAGTTCGGTACTTAGGGTCAGAAATGACATGACATGAGTATGCCCTGAGCGGGCGTGTGGATTAGGGAAGAAGGTTGTGCATTGGCTAAGAACCAATATTGCTCTTATACGTCGTGTGATTAAATGATAAGTTAATTTCTAAGGCATCGGTCCACCTTAGGCATCCTTGGTGGGCATTTTAGGTCGTGATTTTCGGGAGTGTTGTCTGATGACAGCGTGATGGCACCCATCTCAATGATGTCACTCCCCACACTCACACACCTGCTAGAACTTCCTATGGCCTGTTACTACCCACCTACATCGTAAACAGCACACACGAGTTATAGTAATGGATGTACAACTTCCATACAATGTAGTGATGAACTCACCTCGGAACAGCACCAGCGACAATCCACACGGCAACGCTTTCAAGTCCTACCGAGCTCCACTCGAGCACCTTATACTCCTATAAAGCATTTTAAGTTAATTACTACCAATCATACTCACTAGCCTTACTATAAATAGATACTTATAACGTTACTTATAATTTAAATGTTTATAACTTCTTACATGCACCGTGTCTCAACCATGACCCCCATCCCCTTTATCTACATTGCTTGTTTTGATAACTCAATAATGTTATTTAGTATTTTAGTTTGATTTGGGTAAAGCCTAGGGACTCATTTGTTGCTCTCACCACTACTAGAAAAAAGGCATTTAATGACACGCAATGCATGTCATTAAAGGGTACAGATGACACGCAAATGTATGTCAAGGAAGCCCCTGTCATAAATGACAGATGACACACATTTGTGTGTCGTAAATTTACGACATACATTAATGACAAACCTTTATGACTTACAATGTAAGTCGTAAATTTTTTTAAACAAATAATATATATATATATATATATATATATATATATATATATATATATATATATATATATATATATATCACTACTAGAAAAAAGGCCTTTAATGACACGCATTGCGTGTCATTAAAAGGTACAGATGACACGCAAATGTATGTCAAGGAAGCCCCTGTCATAAATGATAGATGACACACATTTGTGTGTCGTAAATTTACGACATACATTAATGACAAACCTTTATGACTAACAATGTAAGTCATAAATTTTTTTAAACAAATAATATATATATATATATATATATATATATATATACACACACACAGATACACACACACACACACACACACACATATATATATATATATATATATATATATATATATATATATATATATATATATAAAACCAAAGCTATGCAACAACCACAAGAACCATGTCAATTGTGAATCAAGATCATTCAATATGCCCAATATCTTAATATATACAACTATAAAACCATGCAAGTAAACTTTTAACAAAATTAAGCTTAAAATACATTCCCTTTTCCAACCAATAGTTTCCAAAAGAATCAACATAACAAAAACAATAAATTCAAACGGAACAACATCGCCATTAACCTTCTACTTCTACTGAATCGCCCTTTCCATCCTTGTGTTTCCGCTACTGTAAAAGCCATATAAACAATTTGAACATTAAAAGTTAAAACAGCAAACAAGATTTGATTATTTGTTATTGTAAACAACTATTTATTGGTGTACCTGGTATAAACAATGACTAAGATCTTGCCTTGTTGTATGTAGTGGTTGTTTTGATGCAAAAGCATATAACACCAAGGCATCTCATTCTTCATTTGCCTGCAAGAATGAATACATTTCTCTCTTAAAACTCAAAAATTAACATCTTTTACCAAAAAAAATCCCTTACCATGATTCAACACGTTTCCCATTTGCCTTCAAAACAAAAAACAATAAAAAAAGATTAGATCTCTCAGTTAGATGCTAAAGTGAATGTAAAAATAATATTAAATGATAAATCATTTCCTGTTTGCATACATCTTGTTTAATATCTTCTGCTATAATCGAAAGCCCGTAGTCACTGAACTTTGCCATCCCATCTTCATTCAACAAAATATTATTTACTTTCAATCGATTATTAGTGAAACCAGGAATGAGTCCCGTGTGAAGAAAATGGACAGCCTTAGCCACACCGGTTAATGGGGATACCTAATAACAAGATTAAATCCAAAAACCTGATAACAAGTTCAAAAGACTTAAATAGATCTAAACCAAAATAAAGAAAAATCAGAACCGTAACTGATACCAAGAATCCATAAACCTGATAAACATATCTGAAACAAAAACCAAAATAAAAAACGTTATCAGAAAACCAAATCCAAAATCGCAAACTATACGTAATATTGATAATCTGACAACGGCTCCGACAACTAAAACAAAAATCAAATCGAAAATCGTATTCAGAACCTGATATCATAATCAGAACCATAACTAAAACAAAAATAAGAATCAGAAACAAACCTGATATCATAATCAGAACCGATTTTGGAAGGAGGCTGTCGATAGGAGATGTTGAGAACAAATCGGAGGTGTATTAGCATCGGTTATTGAGGCGAACGATGTGATAACTGTTGTTATGGAGAGGAATGTGCCGGTAGTCGGTGGTGTGGATGCCGATGTGGTGGTAGTCGATGGTATGGACGCTGATGAAGGATATCTTTTTTGACCTAGATAGCCGATGGTACCACGGTGCTCCGACAGCGCCTGGTGCGAGGAGGCGGGATCGATTCGTGTAGCAAGGGTTTTGTAGAGAAATCACTCAGGTTTCCGGTTCCCATTTTCAGAGATAAGTAAAAGAGGTTAGGAGATGGAATTAGAGAAGTAGCATGTAGTTAGGTCATTATCGACATATTTTTTTGAAGACGATGGATGAATCGGTAAGGGCCGCCAGAGGGAGTGGAAACGAGAGGGAAAGAGGGATAATCTAGGGTGGAGGCGTGGTGTAGATTTCAAATGGGTTAACCTAAATTTCTATCAACGGAAGGGTGAGAGGGTCGGAAATAAGACGACACAATCAATTAATAGGATGACATACAAAATTGATAGAGTGCCCTCCGTGTTCTTTTTTTAACTTATTTTATGACATTAAAACATGACACACAAATTTGTAAGTCGTAAATTCTACAAAAAACGACAAAGATTTACGACACACAATTATGTATGTCGTATATATTCTTAAGATTTTAAGAAACATGACATTATTTTTATGACACACTATTTTTTCATGTCATAAATTAACGTGTGTCATTGTTCGTATGTCATTAAAGGTATAATTTCTAGTAGTGTATATAACCAAAGCTATGCAACAACCACAACAACCATGTCAATTGTGAATCACGATCATTCAGTATGCCCAATATCTAAATATATACAACTATAAAACCATCCAAGTAAACTTTTAAAAAAATTTAGCTTAAAGTACATTCCCTTTTCCAACCAATAGTTTCCAAAAAAATCAACATAACAAAAACAATAAATTCAAACAGAACAGCATCGCCATTAACCTTCTACTTCTACTGAATCGCCCTTTCCATCATTGTGTTTCCGCTGCTGTAAAAGCCATATTTGCCACCTGCACAATAACACATCAGGTGAAGTTTTTGAACTTATTGTTGGATATGGGATCAAAGGGAACATAAAAACATACCACAAATGCAAAAATACTTACAACAAATCAATAGAAATGCAAGCATTTCTCTGTGACTAAATAAACCCACTCATGTAGCATTCATACGTACAACAATAAAAACCTATAATATGTGAAAATAGGTACCATTAACAATTAGTGAAATAAATAATTGATTGATGTTTATAGAAAAGATTCTCATACGAATAAAAATAAGCAATCAAATTAGTTTGGTAAAGAGATAGTGGGGACAATTGAGACTTACCCCATTTCGTTGTTTGTTTATTCTCCTACCGGTGTAACCCAAAAAAAAACTAACCAGAACTTTGAAGATTAGCCAATAGGTCAACTAGCCATACCAATATAACAAACTCATATCCAATCAGGATTCAAAAATTCAAAAAAATGAAACTCGCCATACAACCACTGATCGAGATCCCAAATCGTAAACAAATTAGCCAATATGACAAACTCAGATTTAATCGGGATTCAAAAATCACACTTAACAATCTAAACTTCCAACCATAACAATTAGAAAATCAACATCTGTAACCCAAAAAAAAAACTTACCAGAACTTTGAAGAGTGAATGACCTCCACGTGAATCTTCATCGGACTGAAAAAAATATATCACTAAGAACTTAATAATTAGCGTGAACGCATTCTTTCAAACAAGCATAAAAAATACAATTAGTAACAAGTCTGCTCTGTAGAAACACATGACCAAAGTGGACTCTTAGAAACCCTAAATCGCCAATCAATTTCGTGAGTTCTAACAAATTAAGCATGAGAGACGGTGACAATGACGATGTGATGATTGGAGTAACGTAAATCGCCGGTCGGATTCGTGAGGGTGAGACCGGCCACACCAATGAGCATTTGAGATTGATGGTTTTTAGAAACCCTAAATCGCTAGTCGATTTTAAGCGATGATTTGAAAGCAACTGAAACCGGGAGAGGGAAATAGAAGTGTAGTATGGGAGAATCGGAGAATACAAATCAGAGAATACGAATCGGAGAATACGAGTCTAATTGTTGATCCTTGAAGTCAGTACATGGGAGAATTGGAGAAGAAGAAAGCGTATGGGAGCTGAAGAGAAGGGAGGCGTGGATGAGGTGAGAAAACCCTAGATATCAGGTTGGGATGGGAAGAAAAAAGGTTGAAGCGTGAAGTACAAGAGCAATCCTAGATGACATACTTTTTTATAAAATGACATAAAAGTGCCTCCCGTGTTTTTTCTTTCTTTCTGATTATGACATTAAAATATGACATACATTTATGTATGTCGTAATCATTATAAAATATGACACAAATTTACGACATACAATTATGTATGTCATAAATTATTCAGATTTTAAGGAAGATGACACTTTATTAATGACATACGTTTTTGTGTGTCATAAAAGTAGTGTGTGTCATAGTTCGTATGTCATTAAAAGCTATTTTTCTAGTAGTGCACAACACAACCAACACAAAAAATGGAACTTGACAACAAAGCTGAATTTTGACCTGATTGCAAAGTTTACAACTTTCAACCAAGAAGGTTCTCAAAATAAAATCTAAGAAAATCATGCATACACTACACCCAAGGACAAGATCACATGGTGTGACCTCGTGTCATTTGCTTACACCAATAAGAAATGATAAATCCACAAAGTTTCCTAACCCAATCAGTTCACTCACAGGACCACACTTCAAAGATACAATCGAGGAATAAAATTCACAAGGAGTTAGGTTCTAAGTTTTGGTGTGAGAAAGCTAGACTCCTATCCTGAACCTTTCCCACAAGCCTTGCCCTTAAATTATTTTTTTAGATTTATTTATGAATTTATCAACACATAATTCACTGTACAACACAGCGCTGGACCATTTAGTGAATATTGCGATATTCACCCAAGCTAGGACTCGAACTAGGCCAAGAGCTTCTGAACCAAGAAACTAGACTCAAAGACCTTTCTAGGGATATAATACTCAACCCAAAAAGACACGCACACGATTTGATATGAATTTAACAAGATGATGATACAACAGTCGACTTTAATAATCACATAAAATGATACTAGACTCAAAGACCTTTCTAGGGATATAATACCCTATATTCATTGATTGACCAATTGTCACATTTGGGAAAATGACACAGCCTCATCCTACATGGACATTACCACCTATAAGAGACCCTGGACTACAACACCATAATCTATTAATGATGTGGGATCAATGCTTGCTGACTTGTGAAACATGCATCCACCTTTGTTCCATTTCATGAATTGGTGGTCATCTTTTCCAACATCATCCTCTAATCTGGGATTGTAAGCATAAGTAACAATGCAAGGGTGAGTTAGTACTATCATAGTTATCAAAACATTTAAAATCTTTAAAACAATGTGATCTAATATTGAGAAAGCTCGTTTATGAAGTCAAATTGATCACACCATTTTAAACGATGCAAACTACATGATGGATCACACATGTGTAACACCCGGCTTTTAAGACAAAAACACCCCTGAAAATTTTTCATTTAAAACATAGGTTTCAATGTTTAAAACCATGAACAAAGGGGTATATTTTTAATAAAAAAACGGGTAAAAGTGTATCAAGGAGTATACAAATATAATCACCTCCTTATAAGCCGGGCTGCTACTGACAGCATCTACAAGTCCACTTCTTGAGTCACGGACTTTATCCTTACTCTTATCAGAGTTATGTTGACCTGCAGGGACATTTAACAAACGGTATGAGCTACAAAGCTCAGTGAGTAATCATATCTGCAAATAATCGTCACACATATATAAGAGAATAATAACAATTAAACTCTCAAACGGTTTTTGTCCCACAAATCCTAGTCATCGTTGACCGCACCATATATCATAGCCATATAGGCCGCACCAACAGTTTCATCGTTTAGATCATAGCCCGAAGGCCGCACCAATTTAGGTTCGATAACCCAAAATCATGGTCCTAAGACCGCACCATTTAATTTCAAAGATAATTATCATATCTAACCTGTTATTTGCACATTAACTAACTCAAATCTGTTAGCCACATAAACCATACGTATATAAGAGAAAATAAACATATAAATTCCCAGTTACCGTTTCTGTCCCATGTTTCATAGTCATACCTGACTGCACCAGATATCATGGCTAGATAAGCCGCATCATGTGTCATAGCTATACAAGCCGCACCAGAACAGTTTCAACATTTATTATAGCCTTCAAGCCGCACCAATTGGTTATTATAACCCGATATCATAGCCATAAGGTCGCACCATTTCCATATAACAATATCATAGCCATCTTGGCCGCACCAGTTGGATATAACATCCGAAATCATAGCCATATAGGCCGCACCAGTTGGATATAGCATCCAATATCATAGCCATATAGGCCGCACCAGTTGGATATAGCATCCAATATCATAGCCATATAGGCCGCACCAGTTGGATTTAACATCCAAAATCATAGCCATATAGGCCGCACCAGTTGGATATAACATCCAAAATCATAGCCACAAGTGGCCGCACCATTTAATAACATTTCCTGTTGTAATCGTTTATGGCTCACGGCTCCGTTCTTGTCATTTTATTGACTCACGACTTATCCGGTATTGCTTTTTTATTGACTCACAGCTCCGTTCTTGTCTATCGCAGACTCACGGCTTATCTGGTATTGTCTTTTTCACGCATCTGTAAACTATCAAGTTTCGTCCCCCAAATCTGTTTCAACCTGTAACAGTTCAATCATCATATATCATATATGATATCAGTGAGATTACTCACCTGGATACTAGTTGCATTTAAATCCCGGTTGTTTCTTGCCTTTGCGTGCACCACAACCATTTGTCCCATACCTTAATTGCTTCAAAATCTTTAATTCCAAGCTATGATTTCGATTTCTTGCTTCAACTCTTGTGAATTTCCAGAAATCTTGCATCAAAATTTCTTCCCGATCCTTCTCAAACGTTCAGCCATAAATGGAGAGTCAAACCTCCTATTTATACTTCCAGATTTTACAATTTAGCTCCTGAAGTTCATTTTCTTGAACTTTTGCCACAACTAAACACATTTCATGCCAAAAACCAGTTTTTTTTATAACATTTTAAGTCCAAAACTCAAAATATTATTTCAAACTAAATTCTTTTCTGTCCAAAAGACCAAATTACCCTTCTAAGGTAAAATGACCAATTTACCCTTTTTATTTTATTTACATATAAAGTGTGTCTTGGCGTTACAAATTCTCCTCTCCTTCAAAAGATTTCGTCCCCGAAATCATACAAAGAGTTGAGGGCATTTCTCCCTCATTACAATTTCGGTCTCCCTTAACACATGGAAACCTCTATGGTATTGCCTAAGCACTTAACCATACTAGTCTTCTTATCTCGTGATTAAATCACAATTTGCATATCATTCCTCCGGTTGCCCCGGTTACCTTACCTACGTATCTATCATCATTTCAACATGAAGGATGCATTGAAATTAATCATTTTATGTTCTCCAGAAATTTAGATCTTTGCATCACAATTCTTACCCTTGGGAAACTATGGAAAAATCCAATAAACAAAGGATTTAACTTTCCTTTCGTCCCAAACAGATTTTTAACATTTCCAAAGAATTACTTTCATACAACCATATTCCCTTACTTGGAATTTCAAAGGTTTATTTTCAGTGATCCACATACCACTTTTACAATTTCTTAACCATTCTTCAAATTCGTTCGTACCCATCAAGTCTTTCTTCAGTTTATGCAAAAATCAAGGATCTAGCCAACGGCTTTACCATACCTTCGTTCCTATAAATCGGAGGATATCACGGTATTCCATACCATACTTCATGTGAATCGTCAAACTACTAGCATGTAAGCTGTTATTTCTTGTAATTTCTATCCAAGATAGACAATCTTCTCATCTTCCACTAGGGTCTGCTGTACAATTTTCAAGCATCTCGTCTAAAGTCTGCATCACTAGGTCACTTTGTTCATCAATATACGATACTTGCAGAGACTTTATTGCAAAGTCTATAACAATGTTGTCCCATTTCTTTTCTGGGCCAAGAATGGGTAAATTTCTTCGCATGTTTCTAACGGTTGACTTAACATTGCTTACAAGTCAAATACTTTTCATGTGTCTTTCAATATCTTTCTTCAGTCCCGGCCACCAATACATAGGTTTTATCGCCCTATTTAATCTGGTATTGCTCCGGGTATACTGCATATCTAGTACAAAATGCATCTTTTCAAGATGATTTTCATGTTTCACTTTGCTTTGGAATTCACATTCACAACCACCATGGGTTTTGAATCATTGTGATTTTCCAACTAGCTTCATCTAATATCCAATCATTCATTCATTTTTCACATTTTCAGACTTGCACACTTCTTTCTGTGCTACTCGAATCAACTCAGGTAATCAATTCGCCACACGCATACATGTGGATGTAACCTTCAAAGGTTACTCTTTTCAATTCAAGGCATCTATAGCTACATCTGCCCTTCCGAGATGGTACAAGATTTCATACCCGAAATCTCTAAGTAACCCATCTATTTTAATCATTTCATATTTAGCTTATTTTTGATCAATAAAGTATTTCAAACTCTTATAATATGAATAAACAGTAAGCTTTACACCATATAAATAGTGTTTTCAAAGCTTCAATACCAAAATCATAGTTGCTACTGCAACATCATGAATCTACAGTCAAATTTGGATACATTTCTATGATCCAATTTATCTTCTCCGCTTAGCATAATGCTAACACCGAAGCTTCACACAAGGTTTATTTCAAACCTTTAAAAAATACTTGTGGTCTTTCTACCACTCAGACTTTTCACTTTTCTTAGTCAACCTTAGTCAACTGAACAGCAATCAAGGAGTAGTTTACTATAACTCTCCTATAATCATCCGCCAATCCAAGGAAATTACTAATTTCAGTCAAATTCCAAGGCGGTTTCTGTTTAATCACAACATCATTTCCACTGAATCTGCTTTATCATCTCTGGCATTATTAACATGCCCAAAGAATATAAAACTTCTTTTTGCTAAATTTTCATACTTGGAGAATTTTACATATCACTTATCTCAGTGAATTAACTCCAATATCTGGTACAAATGTACCTCATTTTCGATCTGGTCTCGAGAATATCAGATTCTCAGTAGTCAATGCACATATGCATCAACTTGTCTTTCTTCTTTTCAAACAAGATAGGGCTCCATACGATGATACATTCAGCCATATGAGACCCCAATTCAAAAACAATTTCTTCTAATTGTTTTCCTGCTCTGCCATCTCTGCAGATGTTAACCAGTTTAGAGCCAAAATAACAGAAACGGCTCCCAAAAACAGTTTAATCACAAACTTTGCTCATCAATCTGGCGGTAATTCTGGAAGTTCTTTTCAAAAGAAACATCCGAGAATTTATTTAAAGTAGTACACTACTATCACTGCTTTATTTAACTTGGCCAATACCACGTATGCCAACTACAACATCATTCCTTTACTAACTCTTTTCCGAGTTTAAGCAAAGAAAATAACCAGTATTCTCAACAACGGTCATTTACCATGGATTTTCATCCGTTTCATTTCTGTTTTAAGAACCATAATGTTCTTGTTTCTACAATTCATGTTAGCATAATTCATTGCTAACCAATTCATATGCACAATTTCTTCAGATTCACTGGTAGTCATCGGCTTCAGATTTATAGGGAAAAATGGTCCCGTAAATCCTAAGCAAACTACCTTCCAGGTGTTCAATATCTTGAACATATTTGCTAGCTGCTATAGTTACTTTCAACATTTCATCATAATCGTTGATGAAATATTCAAGTAAGACATCAGTGTCACCGATCCAAAGCATAGCTTCATGGATCAAATATAACATACACGGGGTTATATTCAAAACTATTATATCGGAGATCATATCAGTCTCCTCACGAGCTTCTTCCACAATCTGCTGGAATGCTCATAATACCACTGGTCCTTTTCGACCATTCGTTTCTTCTTTCTTTTCTCCCCGTTCTTTCCTGGGTTCATCACCCATTACTCCACATTTAGCATGTGAGTATTTCATAAGAAAATGATATATTGTTCCACGCTAGAAACACTTCCGTTCCATACAACAAATTCGAGCAATATGCTCCCATTTTCTGCAATTTCAGCATGTCAACGGTAGAGTCTCAACTCTAAAATGTTCTGAGTGCTTTTCCTGCACTTCTTATACCACATCATCTTTTCGTTCTGGTCCCTTCCCTTTAAGGTTAGACCTAATTCGTTTTAACTTCTTTTAAGAAGTCCACTAATATTATTTCTGCTTTTCTTGTAGTATCAACTACTGTTCTTTCACCTTGAATATCAATCAGGGTGAGCAACCGATTTCTTTTTCTGACCACATCAGCTAATATTGCTCATCATGTGGATTTTCTACTATTCGTCCCTTTTTAGCCCTCATTCGATGGAGCTTTGAAAAGGGTTGGTCGATTTCTTAGAGCTTCGCGCCCTAAATGTCTCCCAAGAAGATTCACTGTTCATACTTCTTATACATCAGAAGTCGGCAACAGTTAGGTTATATATATATATATAATAACAACTATATACACCTAACAATACGTCATGTGTACTATCTCAAGGTTTAAGTCCATGAATCTACTCTATAGACACCTAGTTCACTTAAACCACGGCTCTGATGCCAACTTGTAACACCCGACTTTTAAGACAAAAACACCCTTGAAAAATTTTCATTTAAAACATAGGTTTCAATGTTTAAAACCATGAACAAAGGGGTATATTTTTAATAAAAAACGGGTACAAGTGTATCAAGGAGTATACAAATATAATCACCTCCTTATAAGCCGGGCTGCTACTGACAGCATCTACAAGTCCACTTCTTGAGTCACGGACTTTATCCTTACTCTTATCAGAGTTATGTTGACCTGCAGGGACATTTAACAAACGGTATGAGCTACAAAGCTCAGTGAGTAATCATATCTGCAAATAATCGTCACACATATATAAGAGAATAATAACAATTAAACTCTCAAACGGTTTTTGTCCCACAAATCCTAGTCATCGTTGACCGCACCATATATCATAGCCATATAGGCCGCACCAACAGTTTCATCGTTTAGATCATAGCCCGAAGGCCGCACCAATTTAGGTTCGATAACCCAAAATCATGGTCCTAAGACCGCACCATTTAATTTCAAAGATAATTATCATATCTAACCTGTTATTTGCACATTAACTAACTCAAATCTGTTAGCCACATAAACCATACGTATATAAGAGAAAATAAACATATAAATTCCCAGTTACCGTTTCTGTCCCATGTTTCATAGTCATACCTGACTGCACCAGATATCATGGCTAGATAAGCCGCATCATGTGTCATAGCTATACAAGCCGCACCAGAACAGTTTCAACATTTATTATAGCCTTCAAGCCGCACCAATTGGTTATTATAACCCGATATCATAGCCATAAGGCCGCACCATTTCCATATAACAATATCATAGCCATCTTGGCTGCACCAGTTGGATATAACATCCGAAATCATAGCCATATAGGCCGCACCAGTTGGATATAGCATCCAATATCATAGCCATATAGGCCGCACCAGTTGGATTTAACATCCAAAATCATAGCCATATAGGCCGCACCAGTTGGATATAACATCCAAAATCATAGCCACAAGTGGCCGCACCATTTAATAACATTTCCTGTTGTAATCGTTTATGGCTCACGGCTCCGTTCTTGTCATTTTATTGACTCACGGCTTATCCGGTATTGCTTTTTTATTGACTCACAGCTCGTTCTTGTCTATCGCAGACTCACGGCTTATCTGGTATTGTCTTTTTCACGCATCTGTAAACTATCAAGTTTCGTCCCCCAAATCTGTTTCAACCTGTAACAGTTCAATCATCATATATCATATATGATATCAGTGAGATTACTCACCTGGATACTAGTTGCATTTAAATCCTGGTTGTTTCTTGCCTTTGCGTGCACCACAACCATTTGTCACATACCTTAATTGCTTCAAAATCTTTAATTCCAAGCTATGATTTCGATTTCTTGCTTCAACTCTTGTGAATTTCCAGAAATCTTGCATCAAAATTTCTTCCCGATCCTTCTCAAACGTTCAGCCATAAATGGAGAGTCAAACCTCCTATTTATACTTCCAGATTTTACAATTTAGCCCCTGAAGTTCATTTTCTTGAACTTTTGCCACAACTAAACACATTTCATGCCAAAAACCAGTTTTTTTTTATAACATTTTAAGTCCAAAACTCAAAATATTATTTCAAACTAAATTCTTTTCTGTCCAAAAGACCAAATTACCCTTCTAAGGTAAAATGACCAATTTACCCTTTTTATTTTATTTACATATAAAGTGTGTCTTGGCGTTACAACATGAATCACCAATGGTGCAATTACAAATGAAACATTATACCTAATGAAACATAAGAGTTGCATTTTACCTAATGAAACATAAGAGTTGATACTAAATTTACAAGAAAATATGTAAAAAAATAAAACGGAAAAAATAACAATACCCTATATTTATTGATCGACCTATTGTCACATTGGGGCCAATGACGGTGCATGATCCTACATGGACATTACGACCTACAAGAGACCTTAAATGGACTATAACACCATAACCTATAAATGATGTGGGATCAATGCTTGCTTACTTGTGAAACATCCCTCCACCTTTGTGTCATTTCATGAGTTGATGGTCATCTTTTTCAACATCATCTTCTGATATTGGATAGTAAGCATAGACAACAATGCAAGTGTGACTTAGTACTATCATAGTCATCAAAACGTTTAAAAGGTGGATGTTTATATATTGTTGATGTGACATTATAATTGGTCAGTGGTGGAGCCAAGAGTATGGAAACGAAGGTACAAACATAGTCAAAATTCAAAATTCTATTTGCATAAAATATGTATGGGTTGAAGAACATAAATGGTTTCGGTAGCAAGTTTTGAGAGCTTCTAGGAACTTTTAGTTTTTAGTTGTTAAGAAATAAATTAAAAACTAAAGTCAATAGCAAATTTTTCCGTCTACTTCTGCACAAATAAAAACTATAAATTTCATCTTCCAGCTAGCAGCTAGTTTTATCAAACACCCCTGAAATCTCCTCGTATTTCATTTTCTTAAACATAAATCGTCCAAGATAATTGTTTCCCCTATGATCAATGATCTACAACAAATTTACCGTACGGATCAAACCATAACTTCATAATTATATATGATATGAACGCCTAAGCAATAAACAATTACTTAAAATATATGCAAAAATAAATAAGAAAATAATATAAAATGTTACGATTGAATAAAAATAGTATATATCCTTAAAAATTGTTAAATTGGAAGAAAATACTCCACTGTTTAGAATACAATAAAGCTTTAAGGAAACATATAAACTATCTTTTTTGGTCTTAATTTTGTTTGATCATATATTAAGCAAGACTGAACAAGATATGGCAACAACATTTTGGGTTTTAATTTTGATTTTAAAGAGTATGTAACCAAGTATTTGACCCATATATTTATCATTCTTCGATTTACATGTATCAGTTTTATATCGTTTGAATCCAACAAAAAGGGTCCTTCTATCTAGACGTAAAGTTTTTGGTATTTTGATGAACAATAGTAAACCTTGTGTAATGCATGATCCAGTATTAAGTGCTTAATGGAATTTGACTAATAAGGCCTAATTGTGTGGAACATTGAGGTATGTAAATTAATATATTTTATTAAGTTCTTTATGTAAATTATAGTGTTAAGATGTAGCTAAGTAGAAATGAGTACAAGAAACAAAAGATGATTGTTATTTGGAAGGTATTTGTTGTAATACACATTTGGTAAGAGAGTATCTCAAAATAGGAAAAGAATTGGAAAATGTTTATCATTATCAAAATTGTAGTCCATGAGAAAAGGAATACATAGGAAAAATAATAGAGGCAAATGGAGTTAAGATGAGGAAGTTATGGATCCTTGAAGTTGGACCAAAACTGCCAAAAATTGGCCTGTGACCATGTTTGGGGGCCAATAGCGAGAAATACATTCAGAACTGGAAGAACTTCAGTAAGAGTAAGTTGTAGTTCTCTTTCTTATCTTTCCATACATATATGTTTTGTAGAAAATGGTTAAAATATGATAAAGTTATGGCTTTGAGAAGTTGGGAGAAAACTGCAGCGGAATAACTACAATTTTCTAAGTGCTGAAGCTGAGTATGAATCTGAGTGTAAGGCTGAGTTGACTGGGTGTGCGGGCCGCGTGAGAATTGCACTACGGGATGCGCAAGCCGCTTGAGCTGATCTACCAATTTCGCCAGTAAAAAAAATTCCCACGGAAACCCTAATCCGTATTATTCGAAAAAAAACCCTTTCATTTCTTCTAGCCGCTCTCTCTACCGTCTCTCTCGTTCAACCTCTCAAAATCTCAATCTCCTCTCACTCTCACTCACGATCTCTCATTCACACCGTCGCTCTGTCACTCTTGGTAACTCACTGTCGCTATCACTCTCGGTCGATCTCACCGCTGGTTGCCTCTCACACTCCACCTCACCGCCGGTCGCCTCTCACCGTTGTCACCAGTCCCTCGTCTCGCCGGATCTCTGATTTGTTCGTCATTGCCATTTGCCGGTATCTCTCTATCTCTCCCGATTACATTAGTGGCCATCGCTAGATCTCTCAAGCTACCTCTCTCTCTCTTTCTCTCCCTCTCTCTCTCTCTCTCTATATATATATATATATATATATATATATATATATATATATATATATATATATATATATATATATATATATATATATATATATATATATATATATATATATATATATATATATATATATATATATATATATATACTAGGTACATTTTAAGGGCCGTGCTCAGCACAGCCCACGAATGGTCGAATTTTTGTTTGAAAATGTATTGATAGTATGGTAAATGGCTTCTGCCAGATATGATCTATTACGTATTTAGATAATTTGTGAAAATGTGTTGAAAGTAATGTAAACGTGCTAAGCACGGCCCACAAACAGTAAGCAAACACGGTCAATAGACTTTTTTTGAATTTCTACAAAAATTGTGGAATAAAAAATGGTGACTATAAGCAATGTTATAACAAAGTAGATTTTTTGAAGTACAATTATGTATATGACAAAACTTAAATACAATGCTAATGGAGGAAATTAAAAGTAAGATGTTATAAATGACATTAATGAAAGTATGCTGTTATTTCCTGTATTAGCCCTTTGAAGTTGATATCCAACAAGCACAAGCAAAAAAAAGGTAGTTGGCAAAAAAAATGGAAGGATAACAAGAATTATTGGATACTCATAGTATGGAAGTGCCATTGCGTAGTTCAAACCCGTAAATATGTGGCGTCTAGAAAGTCGATAAGTAAGCTAAATACGCGATGGAGAAAAAACAGGTTTTCATATACGGAAGGTAAAAACAAAGTGTTTGAATAACAAAAAATAGTAAACTGCAAATCCAATTGCACAAGCAGCTTTGATGTAAGTAAATGCAAAAAACTATATAAGCAATAACTTAATGTTGATTTAATATAATTCACTAATTAAAACAAGACAAATTTTATGAGATAAGATGATTATTAACGAATAATAGGTTCTTCATATTACCTCATTAGCAAATGTTCCGAAAAGCAAAGAAATGCCCATTAGTGTTACAAGGGTATTTTTGTCTTAGACAAAAAGTATGAAAGGCTAACTGCCACATCATTACGAACCAAATTAACTACAGATTATTAAAAAAATTTACCAACACGTAAATAAGAATGGCAAAAGATTAAAAATATATTCCTATCCTTAGAAACCAAAATGCCAAAATGCTCATTAATGGGTTTGAAGTTTACTAAAAGGAAAGGGTTAAAGGGTTAAATGCTCATTAATGACAATGTTTCACCATTTTTGTTCTAATTTATTTCCCAAATGGTTTTTTAGATGAAATATGCAACCACATTTCATTCTAGGGCCAAAATATGCAACATATTAATCGGAAACAATTACTTCATGATGTGACACTGGCTGAATGCTTATTTAATCATGATTCACCTTTGTACTTGGTATGCAACAATGTTTCACACTTACATTTTTAACCAATTTATGCAACAATGTTTCGCCTTTTTAGCAATTTATGCAATTGAAAAAAACGATGCAACCACGTTTCAAAAAATAATAATGCATTTTGGTCCTAAAATGAAACCAGGTTGAGTATTTCACTCCAAAATAGCTTACATGTTGCTAGCATAGGATTTACAACAAACACTCGAGTTTCTGCAAAAAAAAAAAATTAGTAACCTATATAACAAACATGAAGAACAATTGAAAGCTAAGCACGGATCAAATGTGAAATAATTGTGAAAAGATGAATAATTGATGCAATGTCATAAAGCTTTTAGGCCATTCGGTGTGGACTTTTACGAGCTCTCACTTTTTTCTTGATATATACATCAGCGTTTCAGTCAGCACTTATCACTCCTCCCCTCGCCCTTGGAAATGGTTACCACTCACTTCCCCTCACATTTGGTACAAGTAAGTATGTTTAATGTACAAGCCACTTACCATATCTTTTCCTTCGTCGTGCAACGCTGTAACACTGTGCGAGGCCAAAAGTGCAAGCACTCTTGGTAGGGTGTGGTGTTCCCCGCATAGAAAGTGAGAGCTTGCATATAAGCTCGCACCCACTCTTAAAGGCCTTAGTGAATATGTGAATTAATAACTTGTGACCCCTTACTTTTTCAAATATACCGTTGATTCAAGTGTTTCCTCGTTTCTACTAACACTTTAATTCAAAGAAAACAAGATAAAATAATGCAGACAATTTGGTAAAATAATTCATATATTTATCAACTTATGCAATCATGTTTCACTGTTTTAATACAGATTTATGCAACCAATTCGGTAAAATCATGCATATGTTGGTAACAAAGTGCAAGCAGGCTGCACAAATTGGGTAGAAATCCATTTTATCGTGAATTATATTAGGTCAATTGGAGTTGGAGAAATATTAATTAATTCCCATGAATTAAACAACTGACAAATTACAACAAATTACAAGGAACTTACTTGTTATGATGATATGATCAACAATCATTAGGTCTAAAAAATTCAAGAACTGTCAAATCAATTTGTCTCCATAAAAGTCTTGTAACTAATTCAATCGATCCCAGTATCAGAAAACGCAAAATTAGAAAAAGGTTACTCAAAATTTCAACATCACGTAAACAGAGGAGAAGAAAATAGAAAGGAAATTCTGAAGAGATGGAGAAATATAAATATATTCGGCTATTCCCATGAATTAAACAAAAATTACAAGAACGTAGGTTTTATGGTGATATGATTAACAATCGTTAGGACCAAGAAATTATAGAATACTCAAATAAATTTGTCTGCATAAAAGTCTGGTGACAAATTCAATCAATCCTCATTCCCTAGGGTAACGAAACGGAAAATTAGAAAGAAATACAAAGAAGTTAATGCTGATTTAAACATGAAGATGAACATAAAAGAGAGGAAAATAATTTTAGAAGAAAAATTCTTACCTATGTTGGAGATTGAAGATACGATTAAGTAATCCCAAAGAGGTCTAACAGTTAACGATTGTTGTATCACGCTGATTAGGTTTGTTGTTTGTCGATGGAATTTTAGTATCATCGGAATCGGGAGTGGTGTCCTTTTGGATTTGTCGGGGTGTTTTTGACGTTCCGGGAGAAATTGAAGACGGAATATGTAACGATGGAATGTTCAGAGACGTGGTAGCGAACTGGCGACGTGGATACGATCACCAGTAATGGCGACGGCGGGAGTACACTTGTATCTTGAATTGAATGGAAAGAAGAGGGGAAGACGATTTCAATAATCGATGTGAAATAGGGGAGTAAATATTTTAGTATACTGAAATCATCATCGGCGTTGAATGCGGAGGTTTTTTTTTTGTTCGTTGGGAAATGGGGACAACACTTATTTGAAGAGGTCGATCTATTTTGAAGAGACGTAATCCAATTCGAACGGTCATGACGCCTTTTAAAGAATGAATAGGTGGCGTGAGGAGAACCGTGAAACAAGCAAAATAGAGGATGGAGAAAAAAAGGGTTTTTTTATATAGTAATAATATATATATATATATATATATATATATATATATATATATATATATATATATATATATATATATATATATATATATATATATATATATACACTAGTTTAAAACCCGTGTAACACACGGCTCAGAATTAAATAAAGTTTTATAATAAAGAAACTGTTAATTTTATATACTTGGCAATAAATTATTTTATTGAATCATTTAATTTGATATGTGTTGAAGTATGACGTAAAAAATAATGACAGATCATATCAAGATATACATGTTCCTTAAAATGTAAATAAATTATGAAATTTAGAAATGTTGTACGTTTATAAACTGATAAAAATAAACAAAATCCAAAATTGTTCTTGTTTTTTAATTTATACAATATTGATATAAATAAACAAAAAATATCATATAAACGAACATTGATGAACCGATATTGTTTTCTAGAAAAATGTCATATAAATGAACATTAATGTAAAAGAAATGAAACTTTTCAAGATCTTCTAAAAAGATCCTAGAAAAGCCTTTTTTTTCAAAGTACAATGCTATTAACGAAATTTTTTGCAACGTTTAATGCTAAAATCGATATATTTTTCAAGAAAATGTCCTAAAAATCTTTTTTTTTTCAAAGTACGATGCTATTAATGAACTTTTTACAGAGTTCAATGCTAAATATATATATATATATATATATATATATATATATATATATATATAACCGGAAGTTGATGATGGGTGTAGCCGTTACACCGTAAAATGTAGAATATTTACTAATCAATGAATTTAATTAAAGAATATTATTTAAAGTTCTAAGAAGTTAATATGAACAATTCACCAAACAAATGATGATAACAGGGGTAAAGAAAGTAAGGTTGTGTTTGTTTTAGAAGATGTTAAATGTCTTTCGTCTTTTTCCATGTCTGCGGAAGAAGAGGTGGACTAAAAGTCTTTTTCTATGTCTTCGGACTTCCTAAAAAGTGTGTTTGTTTTAATGTCTTTTTGAAATAATTCTAATACACTTCCCACTCCCGACCCACCCTCATAAAAAAAAATTAAAATTTTTTTTGCCGCCCACCCCCGACTCATCTCACCCACCCCCACCCTACCCCCTAAAAAATTATTTTTTTGAAATCATTCCAATACATCGGCCACTCCCGACCGACCCCCACCCTACCCCCCTCAAAAAAAAGTATCACCCACTCCCGACCCATCCCACCCACCAGCACCCACCCCAGCACCTCCCCCACCCCCACCCCACCCTACCTCCTAAAAATTTATTTTTAAAAAAATTTATTTTTTTTATCGCTCACTCCCGCCCCACCCTACCCTTACCCCTATCCCACCTTACCCATCCTACATTCCTACCTACCCCACCCCAAATCAAATTTTTAACAAGACCCCAAATCAGTTTTTTAAAAAGAGCTATATTTATTCCATAATCACTCCATTCCAAGTATGAACCGTTTATATGTTTTATACAATACACACCCTTACTAACAATAATGACCAAAAATAGGAAGGGGTTAACATTTTTATAACAAAGGATTACTAACAATAATGATCGAAATTAGGAAAATCATATCACAAAATGATCAGTGGGAACATTTATCACAAAATGACCTAATCGAAATACACAAAATGACAGGAACATTGGGGAGTAGCAGTGGGTCAAAGCAAAGAAGAAAAAGCAACAAAATCTCCAAAAATACGCTAAATATTAATGGGTTTTCTTGATCTTTGCAGAAAAACTAATTTGGGTTCGTTGATTTGAGAGATGGTTTTCTTGATCTTTGCAGAAAAATGCCTGATTGTTAGAGGCTTGGAGCGAGGGAGGCAATGGCGTCGACCGGAGGCGGTGGTGTGGCCGGAGGCAGCGGCGTGGACCGGAGGGCCGACAACGAGATCGATGACCGGAGTTGAGCCGGCAGTCGTGACCCCTTGAAGGCTGGGGAGAAATCTCAAAAACTGCACAGAAGGAAGCGTAGAAGACTGAAAAAGAGGCCAAAAGTTGTTTTTTAGGTCTTTTGGAAAAATACCTCAAAAAGTCTTTCTCATCTACTTTCTCTTCAGAAAAACAAATGCTCTTTTCCTAAAACCTCTACCCGCCGGAAGAGGTTTGGGGAGAAAAAGTCTTTTTGCAGAAAAACAAACACGTCCTAAATCGGGGGTATTAAAAGTTGGACCCTAATTATAATTAAGTTTATAGAAAGAAAAAATATATATAATTTTAAAATGATTTCCTAAGTACTATTAGTAATAATTACCTAAATATTAGTAATAATTATCTAAATATTGTATAATGATTATACTTATTTATAAAATATTCTCATATAATTATAAATTGGTAAATTTTAGAATCTAAAAGGGATTCAACTATAAAGGTAAAAAAGCATGAAATGAAATAATTGAATTGTTTTTAAATAAAAAGAGTATGAATATAGATATTTAAAAAATAAAAGAAAAATTAATGGTTAATTTAATTTTTGTCAAATCTTACCGCAAAAAGTATCTGATTTTTTAACTTTCTATATCTATGATTTTTTGCAAACCACATGTAACAAGCGATCTCAAAGACCGCCAAATCTATTAGATACGAGGACTATAAAAAGAGGACGAATGAAGCGTGGATCCTGAATAACAACGGTTGTTCACGGCTGCTACCCCGTCCCCTATCCCGTATGGGTATTTTTCTAAAAATTTCGGGGACCGGTGCGGGTGACGAATTAACCCCGGGATCGGGGGGGGGGGGGGGGGGAGGGTTGGCAGCCTCGTCCTGGAACCCCACGGGTCCACCGGTAATATATATATTAATAATTAAAATTTTAATTATGGTTTGAGTCTTTGACCCTTATTCCGTTTCCGTTTCCCGTTGGGGAAAATGTCACTATAGCCCTGTAAACTTTTAGATTTTGGTTTAAAAGGTCCTACATGTTTTTCTTTGTTGGTTTAGGTACCTGAGCTTCATATTGACTTGTTAAAAAAAGGAACGATCTCATATTATGCCAGTTTTACCCGTTTCCCTTTGATTCAATTAAACATGCAAGCAAATACGTGGCAAAATAAGGCCACATATTTTCCAAGTTGGAATTAAAAGCCCTCTTTGCCCTTTTCCCTTTTAAAGAATTAGGCTAAGCGGAGTGGTTGCCTATGAAACCATCGGCGTCGGCTGCCACGTAAGCGCCACGTAAATGCCTACGAAATTGAAGTTGTATGCCACTAAAATGGGGTGGTTGCATATGGATTTAGATTAAAAACTAATTTTTTTTTTTTTTTTTTTTTTTTGGAATACCTCCGCTTTTGTTGCCTACACCAGAACGCCGCTGAGCCGATGCCACTGACCCATGCCGGCATCACGGAGTGGTGATGCCGGCGGCATCAGCCTTCCATGTCAATGCCGCTGAACTTGTAGCTTCCATTCTGTTTAGTCTTAGGGAAAGTGGAAGTCAAGTAAGAATCTAAATACAATACGCGTCCCCATTCAAACTGTGCTTCATTCCTTCCTCCGCCATCAACGCCTTTAAATACCAGGTACCACCGTCACTCCTTTCCACCCTTAACGTGCTGTCTTATTCGAGGCTAAGGAGGAGCAAGAGAAGCCGATAGGATTATTGGAAGGTTTTTTAGAGAAAGTTGGTGGATGCGTCGTCATCGACGGCGGCTTCGCCACACAACTAGACCTTCATGGCGCCTCCATTAACGACCCTCCATGGTTTCTTATCATTATGTTCGATTGCAGGCTATGCTTCTTGGATTCATGTCTAGAGGACTTTCCCTTGAACAAGGCGAAAAACTACTACAAAAGAGCGTCAATTTGGCTACCGAAGCCCGTGATGTGTTCTGGGAAACTGTAGAAAAGATTGATGATCATACGTATAACCGTGCCCTAGTTGCAGCCTCCATCGGAAGCTATGGTGCATATCTTGCCGATGGCTCAGAATATAGGTCAACAATGTCATTCGAAATTTGCATCTTCTGTTTTTCGTAATGTTGTTGAATTATCTTTAATCCCCTGCTTCCTTCTGCACATACACATACAGTGGGTATTTTGGGCTAGATGTCGATTTGAATAAGCTCAAAGACTTCCACTCGCCTCTTGGATCCTGTTTGAAACGGAATCATTTTCATTAAAGTCTGATTTTTGTTTTAAATAGGTTTAATGTCCGAGTTCTTTGCAATTTGCATATCATCGATTTCAAACACAGATCTTTGATTTCGTTACAATATGTTTGAATGTTCTTGAAAATGTTAAGATGAATGTTCTTGAAGATAAAATCTGGATTTTCTGTGTTTAAAGGATTTGACTGTAGGCTGCGAAATATCAATTTATTTTGATTTCAACTACACTGCTATTAAGGTAGATTGGTCTATGGTGAAATCGGTGATATCATGATATGCAAAGAACTGTGTTTGAAATGGATTTTCAAACATGTTCAGTTGGAAAATATGTGGCCTTATTTTGCCACGTGTTTGCTTACATGTTGGAAGATATGTGGCCTTATTTTGCCACGTGTTTGCTTACATGTTCAGTGGGTGAAACCGGCATAATATGATGAGATCGTTATCTTTTTTAACAGGTTAATATGAAGTTCAGGTACCTAGACCAACCCAAAAAAAAAAAATAAGGATCTTTTAAACCAAAACTTAAAAATTTATAGGATTAGAATGTCATTTTCCCTTCCCGGTGTCTACTCGTCCCTCCATCTTCCCTTATCGAATTTACGATCAATTACGAATTACAATTATCACGTTTCGGTTTTCACTTCCCCGCTTTCCACTTTCCCCAAACAAAATTCATTCCCGAATCCCGCTTGAAGATTTGACGCGTCTAACAGTCGAAGTCGAGGGTGGACCACCGGAGGACCTGGTTATTGCCGACCGGCGGCCGTCGATAGCGAGAGGACGGAGGACCTGGTTATTTCCGGTAAGTGATTTTTGTGTTTTCGTTAAGTGATTTTGTGTTTCTGACTTTCTTCTCTACTTCCGGTTTAGTTCTGATTTGTATCTGATTTATTGTCGGTATTAAGGTTTCTTCTTTACAGCAACAATGTATCTGATTTTGTTCTGATTTAGTCCTCTACTTCTTTACTTGTCGGGAATTTTCTGATTTGGTTCTCTACTTCTTTACAGCAACAAAGTATCTGATTTTGTACTGATTTGTGAGTTTGTGCGTAATATGTTTTCTGCGAATCTGCTGTGTTTGGTTTGATTTGAAGTTGAGTTTTTTATTTGGTTTTGGTGATTGAAACAAGTGGTATGTATATATGAGATGTTGGTTTTTATTATTAAAAATTGACGTGTTGTTATGTATTTGAAGGGATGAGACGAGAAGTAGAAGATGTTGTGGAGTTGATGCATCATATACAATCATGCTTGCCGGTAAAAGAAGCGGCGCGCACGAGCATATTGTCCAAATCATGGCTACGCGCGTGGTCTACCAACCCTACCCTCAGGTTCGATGCTCGAAGAGGAAAGAGCATGAAGTTGGTGGATGTGGACCGCACTCTGATAAGGTATCTCCGTGACAACATACCAATCGAAAGTTTTGACCTTCAGATCACCATCGAGAACCAGGAGTCGGCTTCTCTTGCTGAAAAATGGATAGGGCCCGTGGCATCCAAAACTTCACTTAAAGAGTTTTCACTCATGGTATTACTTATGGGTGGCTCGTTTACTTTACCAGATGAGATACTGTCGGGCGAGAACATAACTAAGTTAAGAGTTACATCTCCTGCATATGACCTGAGTATGGGTTGTCTTATGCGTATGAAAACTCCTGTGGTCAAGTGTGTGTTTCTACGAGAACTGCACTTGCATCGTGTGAGCATATCTAAAAAGGCACTCCATGACATATTGTCGTCTTGTAGCTTGCTTGAGACTATAGAGCTTTTACATTGTTGCAACGGTTTCAAGAGCATCAAGGTTAAAAACTTTCCTCGTCTTCGTGTATTGAGAATATGGTTAGATGATAATCGACGTTCGTATGCTACTGCTTTGGAAATCAGTGATGTCCCGAATCTTGACATCTTTAGCTACAATCTAAATGTTTCGGGAGCACAGATGCCTATTATCCCATTCAACGCCCATTCAATATCATTAGGAAGCAACGTGACAGAATTAGAGTTAGGTGGTGTGATACTGGACAACAAGTGTCTGGACAAGATCCAATCGGGATTTCCTTTTCTAAGGATTTTGACCCTTCGTTTATCATCTTGGAAGTTGGGAAGCTTCCATTTCACATGTGTTTCCGTCAGGAACTTGTCCTTGCTGTTGTGCCCACACAGCCTTATCGATGTTCAAGTACATGCTCCAAAATTACTTTTTTTCCGGCTTGTAGCCTGCACAATGCCTAGTCTCTTGTTTCCAGTTTCGTCTCTCAGGAAAATCACGGTTTCGCTCATACTCGAAGATCCTGTTGATGCTAATTTTTTTCTTAAGACGAGGGAAGCACTCACGTTAACACGCAATTATCACCTTCATCTAATGACTGAGCTGCCATTCAACATTGACATGGATGATCTAAAAACAAGGCTCCTGCTTCCTCCCGCAACAAACATGCAAGAACTGTCTTTTGAAACTCGTGGTGATGAATGCGTGTGGGAGAGATCCTTATTTTTTGATGCATTCTTTCAGATTTGTCATCCCAAGCGTGTATTTGCACGGCCAGATGCCATCTTCAGAGACAACAATCACTTTTGCAGGCTCATTCTCAAGGAGGTCTTGGACAGGAAACCACCACCTTAACCGCAACCGCAACCGCAACCGCAACCGCGTATTGGCCTCATTACCTCAAACGCGTTCAAATAAGACACCATAGTTATGATGATTGGAAAACCCTAACAAATTCCCATAGAAGCTTTCTAGATGGGTCCACTCCTCGTGTCCACATGCACTTCAATCTAAAGTGGCATTAACTATTTGTTTTGCCATTTCATGTTTTGATTCCGGTTTTGTCCTATTTGTTATAAACATGTTTAAACATTTAATTATGACTTTTAGATTTATTGACCCTATTGTTTTTACACCTATTCATAATTTGATATGCCAACCTGCAAATAAACATATCTGATTTTTTTATATCACATTATCTTAATATATATAACTAATATGAGCATTCTGTTAACATATTGGGTATTACTTCCGACCAATAAACTTCACTCGAGTGCTTCTACAGGAATTGGATGTCAACAACTTTTTGTTCATGCATTCGTGGTAGCTAATCAGGTGTTGCTCAACGCTGGTCCCCTACTTTGCAAACTTAACACCTCACACACTTATAAATACATATAAGTTTTAATTTCCACACTTTTACCCCCAAATAATGCGTAAATTTTAATGAGTCATCATCGGTGTGTTACATTCGGTTTGATTGCTATTTTAAACTAGGTCATAAGATTCAATTTTCAAAGTCTTTAGTAGCAAAACAACTTAGGATTGGATAAAAAATCATCCTAACATGGCCTCTTATTATATAGGCATCTACTTCGTGATGGGAAATACTATCCAACTAGAGTCTTGTTTTACTATACAATTCATATTCTACGTATATACGTGCACCACTTTTCTTTTAGTGACTTAACCACATGCAAGTGCCATGATATACATAAGATGCAATATTAAACTTTGCATAGTGTAAAACTGTTCATTAAGCTTATCTTAACATTAATAAGGGTGTGTTTGGATAAGCTTATTTAGCTCATAAGCACTTTTTGGCAAAACCGCAAAAGTGCTTATGAGCTTATGGCTTTTCAAAAAGGAGTTTTTAAAAAAGTGTTTGGATAAGCTTATGTGGTGAGAAAAGTTAATAAGTTGATAAGGTGGTTCAAAAAAAATTTGGTTTACCTTTTATAAGTTGATAGATGGTAGTTGGGGCATTAGTGTCATTTTGCAAGTAAAAAGCACTTATTTCTTTGAAAAGCCTGAAAACATAGCTTTTGAAAATAGCTTTTTCCCATATGCTGAAAAGCTAAAATAAAAATTGCTTTTCCTAACCCAAACACTTTTTTAGCTTATCAGCTTTTTAAGAAGTTGATAAGCTAATAAGCCCTTTTCAAATGCTTAGCCAAACATGCATAAATACTTTAAAAATCATGCAATATTAAACAGGCATAAATACTTTAAAACTATTCATCAATCTTATCCTAAAATTAATAAAATCTTTAAAAGCATTATGGAAAATAACTTGATCCATGAATTTTTAGTTAACAAACTACTTTAAACATACCAGCTTACTCTACAAGGGAGTTTATTAATTCAAGACATTTAACTATGCCACTTACTCTACAAAATAGGTTATTGATTCAATATATTTAACCACGTCATGTATCCCATTACGAGAATATTCCAAATATACTCACCTATAGAAGTTAACAACTAACTTCACTTCTTTACCCTTTGCTGTCCTAGCTTCCGAACATGCCAAAGCCATCCCAATGTTAGACTTAACCACATGCAAGTGCCATGATATATGTGCACCACTTTCCTTTTAGTGACTTGTTTGACTATACAATTTCATATTCTACGTATATATGTGCACCACTTTCCTTTTAGTGACTTAACCACATGCAAGTGCCATGATATACATAAGATGCAATATTATACTTTGCATAGTGTAAAACTGTTCATCAAGCTGAACATTAATAAAAACTTTAAAAATAATGCAATATTAAACTTTGCATAGTGTAAAACTATTCATCAAGCTTATCCTAACATTAATAAAATATTTGAAAGAATTGTGGAAAATAACTTGAGCATGGTTTTCTATTTAACAAACTACTTTAATTAAACATACTAGCGTACTCTACAAGGGAGTTTATTAATTCAAGACATTTAACTATGCCACTTACTCTACAAAAGACTTTATTGATTCAATATATTTAACTATGTCATGTATCCCATTACGGGAATATTCCAAATATACTCACCTAGAAAAGTTACGTCAACTAACTTCACTTCTTTACCCTTTGCTATCCTAGCTTCCGAACATGTCAAATTCATTCCAATTTTAGAATTGGGTACTTGTTCCAGGCCAATTATGAAATATTACTTCAAGAGTTAGACATTTTAGTCAACTTTGAATCTTTAATAGACTTTCATGGCTATATAAAGACTATAACATGCTATAAATAGTATGTAAGAGCTTGCTTACCAATATCAAAAATGACAAACGATAAATGAAAAGGTTGGATTTTTAGCTCACTTCTTGAAGTCAGATGGCCACCCTGGTCATGCACATTAGAAAGGTCTTTCCCTTGGGCTATGTGTCACAAAATCTAACAATGTAATTAATAATGTGGTTATTTATTCATGATAATATAAGGTGGGTGACTAGTACTCTCATTATAGGTTCCTTATATGGTGGTTTACTTGTGGTACATAACCTTTGTGGTGGTTTAGCCTTCGTGGTTGTGGCATTCTCATGTCGTGGGGTGTGGTGAACTATATGCTTGAGACCACGGGGGCCGAGGAAGGGACGGGAACCAGTGGCTATGGTTGTGGCGGTGACGGAGGATTGTGGATGTGATTAATAATATGGTTATCTATTCATGTGGTTAAACACTTGCTTGTGATTATTCATCCATCATATGCATGTGTTGAATTTAGTTATTCACTGAGCTTTTGTAGCTCATCCGTGGTGTTACTAACCTTGCAGGAGACAGGGATCCCCAAATAGGTAAGCATGTGGCTAACCGTAGAATGCTAGATATTGATGCTTTTTTATTATGTAGATATGATGTAATAGTAGTCACCTTAGATGACATATATATATATATATATATATATATATATATATATATATATATATATATATATATATGTATGTATGTATCTATATATATATATATATATATATATATATATATATATATATATATATATATATATATATATATATATATATATATATATATATATATATATGTCATCTAAGGTTTTGTATGTGAATATTTTAAGAAACAATTTCAGTGTACTTGGTTTAAAATGTCGGGTGTTACAATTATTGTTGAAACTGAATGTGATGTTGATGCAATAATCGAAGACATAGATGAAGTGTGCCAACTATAGAACTTGAAAGGACGGTTGATGCTAATTTTTGATTTTAAGAACTTTCTTGGACGATATAAAAAAACCAACAAGAAAGACGCTCATAATGAGCTTCAAAATGTAATAATTAAACATTTGTGAGAGATTATGCTAACTTTAAAAACTATTTTAAATTAACTGCTTTTGAATGTTGAAATAATATTTTTAGCAATAGTGTCATGATTTTAGTGTTCTAAAATTATTTATAACATAAATATTTTGTAATGTTAATGTTGGAATTGATATAATAAAACAATGAAATTTTAGGGATGGACACCATTGTAGTGAAAAGCAATGGAGAAAGAGAAAAGACATGCAAGAGTTTTAGGCCATGTATATACCCGCCACACTACATCATGTGGTAGGTATCATGTCACTGCTACATCATCATCATATAAACATCACATGAGCTTGATATACCCACTACATCACATCATTATCTTTAATTTAAAAATAATAAATAATAAAATAAAAATACTACTTTTGCATTAAAAGTAAATATTACATTAATTAAAATTTTAAAAAAATATATCTTTTTTATTGGATGTGCTCTCTCATGTTCATGATCACTAAAGACCACACCACAAGCCACCATTAGCACACATTTTGATGTTCATTATCTGGTTGGGTGTCATGGTAGCGACAAAAAGTTCTCGTTGTGGGTATATCTGAATGTCATATAGACTACAAAGCCTACTTTGTGTTTTACTAATTTACTCGGTTATTATTATTTTTTATTTGTTTTCCTTTTCATTTGCATTTTGTAACTGTTACTTGCTTTTCCTTTTGTGTTTCTCTGACTGTTTTCCTTCTTGGTTTCTTGATTGTTGGAAAGGTATAGTTAGATTTCTTACTTTTATATAGAAAAGTGGCTAATTACGAAAAAATACTATATTTTATCAAAAATTCGGGTTATACATCAATTTTAAAAAAAAAAATTGAAAAACCATCAATTTTTGGTAAAGATTTTCATTGAACATTGACATGGATGATCTAAAAACAAGGCTCCTGCTTCCTCCCGCAACAAACATGCAAGAACTGTCTTTTGAAACTCGTGGTGATGAATGCGTGTGGGAGAGATCCTTATTTTTTGATGCATTCTTTCAGATTTGTCGTCCCAAGTGTGTACTTGCACAGCCAGATGCCATCTTCAGATACAACAATCACTTTTGCAGGCTCATGCTTAGGGAGGTCTTGGACAAGAAAACCACAACCACCACCACCACTGCAACCGCAACCGCAACCGCAACCGCCACTGCGTATTGGCCTCATTACCTCAAATGCGTTCAAATAAGGCGCGATGATTATGATAATTGGAAAACCCTAACAAATTCCCATAGAAGCTTTCTAGATGGGTCCGCTCCTCGTGTCTACATGCACTTCAATCTAAAGTGGCATTAACTATTTGTTTTGCCATTTCATGTTTTGATTTTGGTTTTGTCCTATTTGTTATAAACATGTTTAAACATTTAATTATGACTTTTATATTTATTGTCCTGATTTTAGTGTTCTAAAATTATTTATAACATAAATATTTTTGTAATGTCAATACTGGAATTGATATAATAAAACAATGAACTTTTAGGGATGGACACCGTTGTAGTGAAAAGCTTTGGAGAAAGAGAAAAGGCATGCAAGCCTTTTAGGCCATGTATATACCCGCAACACTACATCACATGGTAGGTATCATGTCATTGCTATATCATCATCATATAAACATCACATGAACTTGATATACCCACCACATCACATCATTATTTTCAATTTAAAAATATTAAATAATAAAATAAAAATAATACTTTTGCATTAAAAGTAAATATTACATTAATTAAAATTAAAAAAAATACATATCTTTTTATTGGATGTGCTTTCTGCTGTTCATGATCACTAAATACCACACCACATGCCACCATTAACACACATTTTGATGTTTACTATGTGGTTGGGTGTCATGGTCGCGACAAAAAGGGACTCGTTGTAGGTATATCTGAATGTCATATTGACTACAAAGCCTACTTTGTCTTTTACTAATTTACTCGGTTATTATTATTATTTTTAATTTATTTTCCTTTTTCATTTGCGTTTTGTAACTGTTACTTGCTTTTCCTTTTGTGTTTCTTTGACTTTTTTCCTTCTTGGTTTCTTGACTGCTAGAAAGGTATAGTTAGATTTCTTACTTTTATATAGAAAAGTAGCTAATTACGAAAAAAAATACTATATTTTATCAAAAATTTGGCTTATACATCAATTTTAATTTTTTTTTTTGAAAAAACCATCAATTTTTGGTAAAGATTTTTATTGAAGTCATTGTTACCTGTTAGAGACGGTTATGCATCTTTTACGTGGTGACACGACGAGTATTTAGCTTGCATGACATCTTATATGGCTAATGATATAACCTTGTTTGACTTGCTTCTTCAGGTCATAATAGTCAGATAATTTTTTCCATTCATTAACGATATTATTAAAACAAATGAAAATTTGATGATTAAACTAGAAAAAGTGATTAAATATAATATTTTTTGCGAAATTTGCGGTATATAAATTGACAAATCGTATTTTGAAAACTTATAGTTAAAGAACATTCTTTAAATTTAATTCCATCGTTGTTATATTTTTATCATGTCAGCTTACTTTTGACAAAATGTATTTTGAAAACTTATATGCTACTGATAAAGAACGTTCTTTAAATTCGATTCCGTCGTTGTTATATTCTTATCATGTTAATTGGCGTATTTTACCTATATTTCTAAAAGATTAGAATTAGAAACTGATGGCAAGTTAATCATATTATATATTGGAACACCATGCAGAATTTTCATCGATTGGTGAATTTTTAATATATTTTTAGGGATAATGACTTTAAGGACAATGAACTTCTGAAATTGTTCACATTTGGTCAATGAACTTGTTTTCATGCTTGATTTACCCATAAACGTTTTAAAATTGTTCGCATTATATCATTATGACCGGTGATAGAAGGTTTATGTTGATTTGAAATCCTACGTGGCATCCTAGAAGACTTGAAAGGGTAACAAACTTCTAAAGTTGTTCACATTTAGTCACTGAACTTATTTTTGTGCTTGATTTACTCATGAACTTTTTAAAATTGTTCATATTATACCCTTATGACTGATGACAGAAGGTTTATCTTAAATTTGCATCTGACGTGGCATCAGAAAGAGACATAAATAAGGGTCTGTGATCTTCACTTGGGTTCACTTTTGTGCTCTAATCTACAATGAACAGTAGTTCAATCTTGCAATGTCTCCCTCTTCCTCAACATTCTCTCAAGTTCGCAAGTGTTCTAATATGGATTACCACAATCGTTGTGATTGTGGTTTTTATTCATGCATTCGAAACTCAACCATGGAAAAAGAACCCAACTAGACGATTCTTGATGTACGAAAACTCACAGGTAAGTCCACTGATTCTTTTTTGTGGTTGAGGTTCGAATTATGGTAATCCATACTAGTTGAGGTTTTTTAGTGGACTTACCTATGAGTTAACACACGCTAAGAACCACATACATGGGTTCTTTTCTATGGTTGAGGATCGGATGCGTAAAAGAAAACCACAATTACAACGATAGATAATCCATACTAGAAGACTTGTCAACTTAAGAGAATGTTGAGGAGGAGGAACACATTTCAAACCATTCCTTATAGATTAGGGCACAAAAAGTAAACCCCAATTGAATATGACTTGCCCTTATTTACGTCTTAGTTTTCGATGCCATGTAGGACGTCAAATACACATAAACTTTCTATCACCAGTTAGTTATAAGGGTATAATGTGAATAACTTTACAAAGTTAATGAGTAAATCAAGCACAAAAATAAGTTTTGTGACCAAATATGAACAATTTCAGAAATTCATTACCCTTCTAAGTCATTATCCCATTTTTTAAATCTGACTTCCAAGTATTTGTAACTAAAAGGATTCCAAGTTTTGTAACTTTGCAAGGTAAACCTATAATAGTGAAGCTATTTCCAGCAATTGGTATTGTTTTTTTTGCCGTATGGGGTCTTGGGCCACCAATGAGGCAAAACAGAAACATCTTTCTTCATGTTTGTGTCTTTACACTTTTCTTGTCTCCATTTCATTATTTCTTTTATTTGTCAAATTTATTTTCCGTTTCATGACATTTAATTCACATTTTTTCATAAAAATGATGGGAGTTGGGTAAAGAGTAGCACAAATTATGTTATACCCTCCTACCTTCAACCATTATTACTATGGACAGGGGCAATACTTATTTGCAAGCTCAAATTATAAAAATTTGGGCATGATTTGAAAGTCTTTTGACTCTAGTTTAAAACTAAGAACATATAACTTTCTTTCAGTGCCTTTGATTGACAACGCCTAGTAATATCAAGTATTTTAGTCGTTCTTGAGCCCTATTATTGGTGATTTTATATCATATATGCTGTGGTATTCTCACTTTTTGTGTCAGTGCTTGTTTGGAAAGAAAAGATGTAAACAGGGGCTAAATGCGTATAAAATGGAATAAGTTTGGAGATAAAGACAAAAAGAGTCGAATTCATACGCGCGCCGCGGAGATGCACAAGTGCGCGACGCGCTGAGTCACAGATGAGGCGGTGAGAGGAATTCAAATGCCGATAAAACGGGGATAAACCCGTACGCGCGCCGCGGGTATCAGAGTTGCGCGACGCAGCCGCTTATTTTCCAAAACTATAAATAGAGGCTTCTAGGTCGAAATCAGTAGCAAAGGAACGACCCACAAGGTGAATACGAGGCTTCTTTGACTCCAAGACTCGGTTTTCAGTCGCCATTCGTGGTATTTATGTTTTCTCATTTAATTTTCGTATAGTTTAGTAGTTTTAGTAGCTTGGTTTGGTGTTATTGTTGGATTAGGTGTCTAAGCCATGACTAATAATTAGTATTTATCTAATTAATAGTAGCATAGTCCATTTGGGTTGCCCTCATAGTTGGAGGATTGGCAGAAAGTCCGGTAGAGAGAAAG
The DNA here is from genome assembly GCA_023525715.1 of Cichorium intybus. Classification (NCBI taxonomy): domain Eukaryota; kingdom Viridiplantae; phylum Streptophyta; class Magnoliopsida; order Asterales; family Asteraceae; genus Cichorium; species Cichorium intybus. Next base: position 40,306,274 of record CM042014.1, on the reverse strand, counting down.
ATTGATTTATTATGTGATTAATAAATCAATAGAAATTAAATAAATAGTTTATTAATATGTTTAAGTGATAATATATTAATTAGAAACTATAATAATTAATTAGAAATTTTTCTGGAATTAATTGGAATTAATTTGGCAGTTAAATTGATTAATTAAGGTGCAGGGACTAAAACTGTAATTATTCAATAGTTGAGTAAGTGACAGTTGAGTGAGTGAGAGTGGTGAACGAAATTATATATGGAAACATATATATTTTCGATTTTGATAATGAGGATAAAAGGGTTTGAATTATTAAGATAAAGGCTTATCTTAATTTGAATTCAAAAAGGTTTATCTTTAAGGTTTATCTGATCACCATTTGGATCCTATAAATAGGGAGGCTCACCCTAACCCTAAAGCCACGATTTTTGAAGCTCTCTTTGAAGGATTTTCGGCCAAAGTTCCAGCTTGGGTGTGACTGCATTTGAGGCAAGAGATTTCTGTTGCTTTGCTTCCAATATTCACCTTAAGGTTGGTTTTTCTTGATCTTTCTTTTAGTATAATTCTTTCTGGCCTTTTAGGAATTGTTATATGTTTAATTAGAAGAAAAACTAGATCTATATAGGTTGCATGTGAACTTAGGATTTTTAGTTCATAGTTGCAGAAAACCTTTCAGTGGTATCAGAGCGTTTGGTTGTTTTTCTTGTTAAATTGCTATAACTGCTTTCCTTGTAATTAGGGTTTATAGTCTCTAAACCCTAATTTTGGGCAAATCGACAATTAGGGTTAGGGTTTTGAAAACCCTAGCCCCTCCCCTCTATTTTGGCGATTTTATGATTAGGGTTTAGAAGGTATTCTATTTTTGGTAACTTTAAATTGTTTAAAAGATAAACCTTAAAACCTTTATCCTAAAAAAATCGAAAATTAGGGGATAAGGATAGGTTTTAATTAATTTGATTAATTTGATAAACCTATCTACATTTGAATTAATTTAATTAATTGGTAATTAAAAGATAATTCAAGGATTTAATTTAATTTAGAATTTAATTGTTTAAATTGGCGAAAATTAAAAGGATAAATCCTAAAATATTTTAAAAGGTTTAAAATATCAAATTTAATTAATTTAATTAATTGGTTAATTAAAAGATAATTAAATCGGCTTTAAATGGTTTAATTTAATTTTAAATTTAATAGCTTAAATCGACAATAAATTAAAAGATAAACCAGAAACAATTTTTTAAAGGTTTAAAAAATTACATCTTATATATATTATAACTAGGAAGTTATTTTTATATGTATGAGATTAAATGGTTAGTCAAATCATTAGTAGGCCTCATTCACGAAGCTGGTCTATAAAGTGGGTATAAGGAGACTGCCTATAAAATGGTGGTCTAATGGGTGAACACTCTCGCCCACCGCTCGCCTGATCAGTGGAGGGTCGTTAGCCGAACAGGTTTGATAGGACCACCTAATAATCACTAAAAGTATAATGATTCAAAGTACTAGAACACTTAATAAAACCCAAATCTAGTTACTTTAGGAAAAAATGTGAATTGGTGCTAATCCATGAAATTGCACATTGCACTTTATGAAACATTGGTAGAGCGTGTGTGGTTTACCGGCATGCCAATAGGGGTTCATAAAGAGTTGCAATGGGTTTCCCGGGTATTATCATTATTGATGGAGCGTGTGTGGTTTACCGGCACATCAATTAGAGATGATAATTAACCCGAGAGTACCAAGCTAATTTGCATGGTTATTCACATCCAGTTTGTGATCCTCGGCATCCCAGTCACAAACAGTGGAGCACATCCGAGATTAAACATGCCATTGAAGAGTTTAATGAATCTCAACAGATCTAGGAATTTCATAAGATGAAATTGATAAGTGTTTATCTACCTTAATGACCATTATGTTGTGATTACGGCATCCCTCTTCACACCATAGTTGGGGTATTTTGGATCCTAGCCTTATTAAATAACATATTGGGTAATTATTTAAAAAGGACAAATTAAGCTAATAAATTCTATTTTCTTTATAGATGTCAAGTGTCAATTCTCCTCCTTCTCCTCCTTCACCCATTTCTGAAAGCATCAGAATGCACCTGCTTAATATGGAAAGGCTGACTGGCCTCAACTGTAAAGAATGGCTTCGCAATTGGAGACTGGGTCTCGGCATTGCTGGCAAGCTACATCTCACCGAGTATCCGATCCCAGTTCCACCGGAACAAGTCATCATAAAAGGTCCTTATGATGAATCCGAAGAGATTCGTGACCTCATGCTATCAACCATTGACCCCGAGTTCCGCAAGGATTTTGAATCCTTGGGGCCATATGAGTTAATGCAACTGGTTGAGAAAAGGTTCCAGAAACCAGTTGAAGAGGGACGAACCAGGATCTTCAAAAGACTTGCAGAGTGCAAGCTGAAAGCAGGAAGTAGCGTCAATTCGCATGTTCTTCAGATTGAAGCGTACATAGGCGAATTGCATAAACTTGGTTATTCCATGAGTCAGGAAGAGAGTGTTAACATCCTACTCGTTTCGCTGACAAATGAGTACGATCTGTTCATTCAGACGTATAGAAAGGAAGACCGGAAAAAGACCCTCATGGAAATGCGTCCACTGTTGACTTTATACGAGTCACTCTTGGACAGGCATAGCTCCAATGGCTCAGCTACTTCTGGATTAAGTCCAGTGAAGAGACGTAACAAGAAACGGTCGAGATCGACTAGACATGTCTCAAACTGGGAATCCGCTAAATCGGATACAGTCACGGAAAGATTGGAAGACGCTCCAACTCTTTTGAAAGCTCAGGTATATCTAAAAACCTCAAAACTCCTGTTCCAAGATTTCTTGATACATAATGTGAGAGTCGCATTTTGGATTGTATGCAGGGAATCAAGAAGGCACGGGACTCTGTCGCATAGGAGCACATTTGGATTGGATCTCCAGCTCGTGTAGTTTTGAAGTTTAGATAGATATTAAATATTGTTATTAGTCTTTAGATACATTTTTGGCATTGTCTATTACATTGTTCAAGGATTTTATTTTTAATAAAATTGTCATATTTTCTTTTAACACCTGTTGTCTGAAATTATCCTTGAAATGTTATATGAATGTGTTGAATGTATGATTAGTAATAACTTGAATGTTGATGCATCCAAAGTGTTTGGATTCAAGAATTGTGTCATTTATGATTGTTAATACAAATGTTATAAGAATCAATTCAACCACAGGTCCAGTTGGACAGGACCTTGGAATCATTTGACTTAGAGTCACTTGATGAATTGAGTTCTTAATGTGTCAAGAAATGAATCAACCAAAGGTCCAGTTGGACAGGACTTTGGAATCATCTGACTTAGAGTCAGATGATGATTAAGTTCTTCATAAAGCACATATGGCAAGAAATGAATCACCCAAAGATCCAGAGGATAGGATTTTGGAATCAGTTGACTTAGAGTCAACTGAAGATTGCAAGTCTTAAACCAAGTTAACAAAGTCATTAGTCTACATAGATATGTAAAAGACATTGAGATTAAGAGCAACGGACACACCTGTTGCGGTGTGTTGCTCGAATCTTGAGATAGAACACAATTGTTTGTACTTCACAATATTCATCATTCGGTATGATGAATATGACATTGCTTATCGGTATAAGTAATTGAATTGAGACCTTAAACAGTCCAAGGACTTCAAAGGAAGTACAAGTTCCACAGAACCTGAGCGATAACATAAACTGAGAAAAAGGTTTCACAGTTCATTCTCTTCCAAGAGCATTAATGGTTATAATGTGTCTTAGGGAAGATAATGGAGCATTGGTCGAAACAGTTCGATCCTCGATGTATGAGATACAATGCCAATTAGTTTCCAATAAGATGAACACTATACCAGTCAGTCCATATAAACCATACTCCGACCACATCCTAGACTAAGTAGGTCTTGTAAACACTGCTTGAAATGTAAAGCTGGGATTATCCCACTTGTACATAGAAAGTCCAGGGTCTTGTAGTGTTCATCTGAACCTCATGACCAGCTGAACTTGATCAGCATTGTCATTTCATTAGCTATCCCACTGTAACTAAAGAGCTCTTTTAGAAAGAACTCATGGTCTAAGGAAACAGTGGGAGTTGGGACAGTCCTAAATGAGTTTAGGATTAGCAATGAAAGAACCTTTTAGTCATCACTAGGCTTGGAGCAGAAATCAGATTTCTGCTTTACAACTGACATAATCTCCTCTTAACCAGTAGTATTGATCACCATCATAAGTAGTTGTGATCAGGGTGACATACCGATTGGTGGTAAAACACTGCAGTTGGTACGGATTTGCAATCCGACTACTTGGAAGCATTGGTGAGCCCGGCTGCTGCCAAATAAGAGGACCTTAGGGCGAGACACGGTCTGTATGAAAATTTGATTGATTTTACACCTGGTCTAAAAACCAGTGGGAGTAACTGAGTTATCAAAAGAAAGCAACTTGGACATATACATACCTTCAGAGCATCTAGTTGAGTGAGTCGATACTCAGAGTCAAGCAATTGATTTCGAGTAAAGCACTCTCAATAGCAGATGAAATCCGAGAGGATTCTGCGTGGCATAGTGTGAGTCGTTAGTGGAGCGTGTGTGGTTTACCGGCACACTAATAGGGACACACATAGAGCATGCCATTACAAAAGGTACATGGCCCCGGGTTTCGTCCCACGGGGATCTCGCAAGAAAGGATATTCAGATTCTCAAAATATGCCAAAGGATTGGATTTTGAGAAAGGACTGAAAGATTTCCATTAAAATGTCAGAAAGGTTTGGATTCTCAAAATGTACCATAAGTCCTGGATTTTGTGAATAGTCTATAACCATGTCAAAGCCAGTGGGAGTCGCCGTTATCTACTATCTCCATACGTGGGATACATAATGTTTCTAGGAAACGTCTCTTTTCGTTACAAAGTGTAATGACTTGGTGTTAAGAGACAGATCGCTATGAAAGCCTTAATAGAAATACGGCATACTCAGGTGGTTGTAAACGTCTATGAGATAGATCCAGATTCTGCCAAGATGATCTTGATGAGATTCAAGATGCATAGACCTAGGAAAAGTTTTCTTATCATTTCAAAGTGTGATGACTTGGCGTGAAAGAAACTAAGAAGGTGCAATATACTCACATAATTCAAAGTCATCTATTAGATAGATGAAATCACCAGCATAGACCTAGCCATTCTAAGCATGATCTTGATAAGATTCAAGATGCATGAGAAGAGTCTCTGAAAGGAAATAGTTTTTCGAAAATCATGACACAAAGGATTATAAATAATCCTTAGATTCCGAAAGGGTTTGGAATAGGATTAGATCGGGTTCCACAAGTTTTGGATCGATCATAAAGTCAAGAACATGTCCTGATAACTTAATGCTTAGGGCATAGTAAGTTGGATTCAGGACATTGCCTGGCTGGGAATACTGGATGGATTGGTTGAACTAAAGTGAGAATTCATTAGGAAATGATTAGGGTGAAAGTGATAGTATTAATTTGAAAGATTTTCAAAGTGGTAATTATTAACATCAGGGCATGATGTTAATAGACTTCATGGTTACAAAGTCTCGTTGGTATTCTGATGGAGCGCGTGTGGTTCACCGGCACATCATAACACCTCGAAATAGTCTTAGGGTGCAGTCAAGTAGACTAAAGATCCCAGAACCATAGGAAGTCACAGTACACATTCACAGAATGGAGTTAAAAGAGAAATTGACAGGATAACATATTGAGATGTTATCGGATGAGCATCCGATTGGATCATCTGCAATAAAATGTATAAGTATAAGATACTTTGGATACATAGAAAGAGTGTAAGGTTGATAAAGACATAGATGTAAAATTAGAATTGAAAGTTTAAAAGAAATCTTGAAACCGATAACAGTTTATGACAAGGTCCGACTTGGTGATTACCTTGTGGAGACTTGGTAATAAGCAGGAGTAGCTGCCAGTCAGATCTTTATGTTTCACTTTTGCATGTTTTACTTCCCGAATAATTTAATTATTCAGATAGGTCCACAGTCGCTCATACTTTGGGAAGTAAGTATTGAATCAAGACTGTCATGAATTGGTTTGTAGACTGTCTAAAGAGTTAGACATAGCAATAGGATTGCTACAACATTCATGAGTACTTAGAAATAGAGATTTGAGTATTGGATAAACCCACGCTCAACAGATTGCTTCATGGATTATATCACAAGCAATGTTGAGACGATAATATCTTATGATCTTAAAGTGGAGAGATATGAGTTATGATTTACAAGGCAGTTGTTCATTGATAATATGAAAACGCATCGGTAACTCGATGTTATAAAACATGTTGTTGTGAATGATTTGACTTGTAAAAGATATAAGCATATAAGTCAAAGCTTATTCGTTCCTTGACCCTGATGGGAAACAAATATCTGTAGGCCTCTCGATGATTTTGAAGTTGACTAAAGTGCTGGCCAGCCTGGACTAAATTGATGTGTTCAATTAGAAGTTCTAAAGTCATAAGCAGAATCGGAAATCGGGAAACAGAGTATCGGACCGAGATTGATCTCAATCCATGTCTCGTGTCTGAAAATATCTTGTTGGACGAAGGATCATATGATCACTAATCATTGGACAGAACTGACTAGGTCAGAGTTCGGCAGCGGTTTCTAGGAAGCTACAGTTGCTAATTAATTAGAGGTTAAATTGGTAATTTTAGTCATAGACTTATCCAAGTGGGAGACTGTTGGATTAGGTGTCTAAGCCATGACTAATAATTAGTATTTATCTAATTAATAGTAGCATAGTCCATTTGGGTTGCCCTCATAGTTGGAGGATTGGCAGAAAGTCCGGTAGAGAGAAAGATTGATTTATTATGTGATTAATAAATCAATAGAAATTAAATAAATAGTTTATTAATATGTTTAAGTGATAATATATTAATTAGAAACTATAATAATTAATTAGAAATTTTTCTGGAATTAATTGGAATTAATTTGGCAGTTAAATTGATTAATTAAGGTGCAGGGACTAAAACTGTAATTATTCAATAGTTGAGTAAGTGACAGTTGAGTGAGTGAGAGTGGTGAACGAAATTATATATGGAAACATATATATTTTCGATTTTGATAATGAGGATAAAAGGGTTTGAATTATTAAGATAAAGGCTTATCTTAATTTGAATTCAAAAAGGTTTATCTTTAAGGTTTATCTGATCACCATTTGGATCCTATAAATAGGGAGGCTCACCCTAACCCTAAAGCCACGATTTTTGAAGCTCTCTTTGAAGGATTTTCGGCCAAAGTTCCAGCTTGGGTGTGACTGCATTTGAGGCAAGAGATTTCTGTTGCTTTGCTTCCAATATTCACCTTAAGGTTGGTTTTTCTTGATCTTTCTTTTAGTATAATTCTTTCTGGCCTTTTAGGAATTGTTATATGTTTAATTAGAAGAAAAACTAGATCTATATAGGTTGCATGTGAACTTAGGATTTTTAGTTCATAGTTGCAGAAAACCTTTCAGTTATTGGGTGTGACGACCATTAGCATTAGGTTAAAGTTTCTGGATTTTTATGGTTACTGTTTTGGATGTTTGGATTCGAGATTTTATGCAAGTTAATCATTCGGTTATGTTTAATTGCTCTTTTTACCTTTTTAATGCTTTGAATGAGTTTGGATGTTTGATGCTTTTAACTTGATCTTTGTTGCTTCTATTTCTGCGTTACATTTCTGATTTCAGTAAGTAATTAGATTCAGTTTTGGTTTTGATTTTAGTTTAAGTTTATGCTTGGATTTTGATTTGTTACATTTTATTCTTTTTGGATTTGTTTTGGTAAAAGTGGAGACTAGATCCTCCGGTTGTAGCGTGACACTACAACTGGTAATCTGTTGCCTACCTTGACCACGTAACTCTTGTGGATCGACGCTGACTACCACTGTACTAGTGTGAGTAACATTTTTACTATTTTTGATCGCACGATGACCTAGGCGTGTCGTTGATCTAATTGTTTTGCCATCAGCAGCTAGCCAAATTGTTAAAAAACGGCTCTTAACTTTTGTGAAATCATTATCGACTGTTCTTGCACTTGCTTACTGTTTATCCAGGTCAGTTTGGTATTTTTTTTCTTTTTTTGTAATTTTTGGTATGCAATATTTTAGCGATATATCGTCACTTGATTAAAGTTTATTTACATACATAACCAAACATTTCTTTTATTTATCCATCGGTTTAGTTTTCTAGTTGTACATAAGAACCAACATGTTCGAATGACTCATTCCATTCTATTAAGCCAACCATTCATGATTTTTAGAATGTAATCATCCATTCATTACATTGTTTGCTTTCTTACTAATTTTCACATATCCTTATTATATATCATCAATGCAGTGCAATTCAACAAACACAAAACCTTTTCATGGAGAAAAACGATGCTGCTGATACAAGAAGCGTATGTCCCACAAAAATAAACTTCAAGATTAATAATATTTCAAATAAGATTATAATATTTTATTATATTTTTATTTACATATGGGTTTCCAATTTGCTGGAAAAGCTGTATACACAGCAGTATGGGTTGCTGCTCTATCATTTTTCATGGAATTGCTTGGTTTTTCTACCAAAAAATGGTTAACTAATGGAGGCCTTGGGACAGTCTTATTAACACTTACTGGTTCTGGTTGACGGGATTGTTTGGCTTCCAACCCTCATCCTCGTCATCGTATCCTTGATCTCCAAATTAATATTGATACTGCTGCTCTAGTTGCTGTTGTAATTGGAAAATGGGTTGTTGAAGTTGAAAAGGTGGTTGAGGTTTATGAACGGGTGTTGGTTGTTGTGGTTGTGAAACTTGCACCGGCTTACATGGACGCGGGGCACCATCACGGATCGACATTCCCCATGTCAACATACCAGATGCATGATTCCCAACAGGGTTTGTGATTGGTTGAATCAATGGTGGAACTATAGGCTGAGTGCATGGTGGTATGGGTGCAGGGGCTGAAACTGCACCGCCACTAGCACTAGTAAAGGCTATATTAAATTCTGCTGAAACCGGGGGTATAAACGATGACCCCCCATTACCTCGCCTGTTGGCTCATTGGTCATATCTTCGACTGTAATATCATCCAAACTCATATTGAACAACCGTTTACGCACACTATTTATGCGCGCGGCCCGCTCAATCTCAGAATCAAGCAGAAGAGGTGACGATTGTTCACCTCGATGCGTACGCATGCACAAGTGCAGACGACCGTCAAAAACCAAATTGAATCAATTACCAAAACAGAAAAATAAAAACCAACTGACACATTACTTTTAAGCGCACAACTCCCCGGCAACGGTGCCAAATTTTGACACGTCGCATTCGTTGATACAGTAAAAAATACAAGATTTAATACCTTACAAGCACACTAGCTAAGTGTAAGTAATGGTCGATCCGTGGAGTCAGTGGTTGAAGTATGTGTCAAGAATTAACCAAACTATAGTGTCACTCTATAGCTGGTGACGTTCCATGTCACACCCCGATCCTTGGCGGAATCGATCAAGGCGTGATATATTGTTCAAAGTCTCATGACAACTATGTTATAATATGATTAGATTCAATTAAGTACTAAGTAGGCAAACAAGATCCACAACATACAAATACAAATTCAAATACAAACAACATTTATTACATCAAATTTAAATAGTCTTGTGGGTTTCTAAGGTATACCATACTTTTCATCAACTTCATTCTTCAAATCTGCATCATGGGTAAAAACAGGTCAACTACGAGAGTTGGTGAGTAATCTAGTTTTATTAAAGAAAATTGTGAGTTTGAAATATTTATAATTTGAAACTTGTTTTCTTTGGAAGTCGACAAGCAAGTATTATTGAGATAACGGTTTATAAATCAAAAATTGATTAACAAATGATAACAACAACAATAAGTCCTCACCCTATATATACATATATATGTATATATATAGGATGGAGCATCTAATCATCATACACACTCAACCACGTACAATCAATCACCTTAGCATCCCAAGGCGGGGTGGTCAACCCAATAGCGCTATTATTGTCCATAACGTACCTCAAGAATACGGGCATAGTCATGGAGATTAGACTAAAATTGGTAATGCACTACAAGTACATGTAGCGTAAACTAACAATAATTATACAAATACTGATTCACGTATAAATGTCCCAACAATGTCTCAATGGTGAAAAAATAATAAAATGAAGTTGGAACATATTAAAACCACATGATACACCCCAAAAGTATTGAAAATTATAAAATATGGGATAGATTACTCACATTAGTCCAAACGGAATACGCGTGTTGTACGATAGACGGCTCGGGTCAAAACGACGTGGAACCTATTATAATTAATAGTTTTGGTTTAGGAACTACTAAACAGGAATGGAGTATTAATAAAAATAATTAGACACATATTCTTATATTAGATGAATTAACAATAATCAAATTTTGTTTTGAATATTAATGTATTCATAGGTTAGATGAATTTTAAATTGAATTAATTACTTTGCTTAATTAATTTATATTTTCACTTTAGGCAAGATTTTAATAATTTCTTATTAAAATAATAACTTGTCAAATTATAAGTATTTACAGATTTTATATATTATAAACAATTATTTATATGAAATAATCATTAAAAATGCATTTTTACATGCTTAGATACTTAGGAAAATGTTGTTAAATACTAAACAGTAATGAAACATTCTGAAATTATCGGAAAATCATTATTTCATAAAATAGTAATTACTCTAAAATTTTCATATTTTTATTAACTGCTTTAGTATTTATTTAGTATTTTAATGATTAAACAACAACAAAATTCGGTAAAAATAACTAATAATTCCCAAACATTCTGGAAAAATAACCATAGTTTTCTAACATTATATTGAGTCTACTGTAAATGTTTTGGATATTTTTGACTAAGGGAAGTATTTCTTATGTTTTTCATTATTAACTAATCAATAAAATCATAAATAATAGGAAAATATTAATATAAATTCATTAAACTTTTTATTTATGATTAAAATGTTATATAGTATATTCTGATAAGGTGTTATAATTTTTGGACATGTGTAGCTATTTATTATCTATTTAAACCCTTAAATAATCATTAAATCAGGTAAAATAAGCAAACATTCTTAATAAAATCTGTACATTTTTTCATGGAGTCTTTAAAATGTTAATAAGGATCGAAAAATATAAAATCTAGTTTTTAACATACATAACTATATTTTTATATTTATTTATCTACAACAAAATAAATTACAAAATAAGCATAAAACAGTAATATAAATGCATGAAACTTCATAAATTCACTTTACTCAATATATGGGTCATCCTAGAATGTTCCCAGAATTTATTGACTAAAAAGGTATTTTATGTGAATTATTGCCTTATTATATTGCAATAATTATAGTAATTCAATAAAAATAAGTTATTTTCTGAAAATTTCCAGAACTTCTTATTTTATTTATGGGATTCTGAGAAAAATCAGGTTTATGCATAAAATGAGTTTTAGATAGTTTGGTGGATTTAATTTGTGTCAGGTATGAATTTGGAACTTTTAACAACATACCTTGATGAATGCTTCAAGAGGGATGGAGATTTGAGTATATTGGAGTGTTCTTGGCTGAAAAATGAAGATTTCTAGGAGGAATTTCGAGATTGAGAAAGAGATGAAGAATAGATATGGTTTGAGTGGTGATGAGAATAATGTGTTGGGAGAAAAATGAAAGGAAATATGATGGGAGGTGTGAGTGGGAGACAATGGGAATAAACTTTTACTTTTGGTGGTCTTCATAATTCCCCACTAACACAAGCATCTTAAGAGTTTTATAAAATTTAATGTAGTGTTTATAAAAATAGAGTTTTATAAAAAATAGGTTATTATTTGATTATAACAATCTACTTTGATTTGAAGTTTAATTATAGCATTCAAGTTTGATTCTTTTAATTTAATTAGAGCATCATACTTTGATTTAATTTTAATATGGTATCATAATTTAATTTGATTATAGTTATAACGTTATACTATGGTATATTTGTTGGAAATCATGGTTCATGTAATTAGTTTCAAAAACAAGAGTTTGCAACGGAAGCATAAAATCATGAACACAAATTCCATTTTCAAGAGGATCATGCTACATGCATGTAGAGATAAGATGAAGAACAAACATAGATTAAGTTCAAGATCATAACCTTTGTTCTTGGGTTTGGTTTGGATGATTTTGATAGCTAGGAATCAAATTAGAATCCCTCTATAGTTGATCCACCACAAGCTTGAACACCCTTGAATGCTAGTTCCACAACTTGCAAGTTAGAACTCCTTTTCTCTTGAAACCAAAAACCAATTTTTGCTAACTATCAAGAGAGCTTTTAGAGAGTTTCTTTGGCTGATTTTTTGAAGCAAGAATGATGTACAAATGCCCTCAAATTCGTCCAACATATATCCCACCAAAGCAAAAGAAAAACACATGCAACTAGCTTAAAAGAAAGATCCATTTGATTTCTATAATCAAAAGCTAGAAGACACAAGGCATCTTCCTTTTTCTTTTAAGTTCTTAATGCATTCTTTTCCTTCCAATATGGCTGATTTTATGATGACAAATGAAGTGCTAGTGGGTTGTTATTATTTATAAAACTTAGATAATAAAAGCTTATAAATAATACATCTTCTTATTTCTTAAATGGGATAACATTTAACCCATAATCATATACATAAATAAACCATCTAAATATACAATCTTAATTGTATAATTATATATATACATATATATATATATATATATATATATATATATATATATATATATATATATATATATATATATATATATATATATAACAATATATATATATATATATATTATTTAATTTACCAATTAAATTAAATAAAAGGCTTACTTATAAATCAATTAAATCGTTTAACAATTTAAACAATTTAATTGTTACACTTAATTAATTCATCACATATGAATTATTAATCAACCTTTAATTTTTGTAGTTATTATTATTTACCTCAAATAATAATAACCTACAAGATTAAATTGCAAGTTTAGTATCATTTGATGTTAAATCAAATTTAACGTTCTAAATGATCAATTGGTGTCAAACTTGTTGTTGGTGTGACCCTATAGGATCATGTATTATTAGTAATATCATTTTATGATCATCCTTGGGCATATAGAACTAACAATCTCCCACTTGCACAAGGTTGCATTATAGAATGATATCGACAGTGGTTAACGTCTAGCAACATTTCACTGCCCCCAATAACACATGACATTGTGCCATTCAACAACATTCAATTCTTCAGAAAACACGAGGCTCTAATTGATGTATAAGGTTATCTATCAATTATCCCTTTGTCACAGACATCATGTTGAACATGAGACATGGATCTTAATCATTCTCATTTTATGTTCAACTTTCAAACAGGCGCCTTAGATGTCTAACTCTCAACACATAAGAGGAACAAATCCCGTCTTGACTACATACGCCCCTCATATAGTTAGTACTATGCATGAGTATGGCCTTTATCGTTGTCTGTATTTCAAGAACAACAGAAAACCATATCAAAGCATAGTACACTCTACACTTGAGTCCCAAATATGTATCTCAGGTCAAAGGATACAATGATAATACCTTTATTCAAGAATCACTTATGATGATGATCCATGGAGTGATCTTGAAACGGGTCAAGTCCAATACTTGTTCACTGACAAGTACCTATGAATTTGGTTGCAACCTTTTGCTACTTTTACCCATAAAAGTCAACCAATCCAATTCATATTAGTCTTACTTCATAATTGCTCCCACAACTATGATCGACTATGGACGTTTAGAATAACTAAATTATTCAAGGATTAAACATGCTAATAAAACACAATAATTATGAATGAAACATCACGTCACATATATTACATAATTCTTGTCGTTTACATAAGTTCATATTCATAAAACATTAAACATAAATCAAATCCATTCATTAGAAAAACGGAGTCCTATACCCTTAGCATGACTTTCATGCTTAGTTTGGGGTAAAGGTTTCGTGAATGGGTCTGCCAAATTTTGATCTGTATGAACCTTGTGAATACTTATTTCACCATTCTTAACTTCATGTCTAATGTAGTTATACCTTCGGTGAATGTGTTTGGTTTTTTGATGCAATCTAGGTTCCTTTGCTTAAGCTATAGCACCTAGATTGTCACAGAAGATTTCTATAGGGTCCCGAATGGAAGGAACAACCCCTAAATCTTCTATGAACTTTCTCATCCAGACAGCTTCTTGAGCAGCTTCTGAAGCAGCAACATATTCTGATTCTGTAGTGGATTGTGCAATCACTTCTTGTTTGGAACTCTTCCAAGACACGGCTCCTCCATTTAAAATAAAGACATACCCAGATTGAGATTTCGAATCATCCCTATCTGTTTGGAAGCTTGCGTCAGTGTAACCTTTTACCTTTAAGCTTTCTTCCAAACCGCCGTAAACTAAGAACATATCTTTAGTTCTTCTCAAGTACTTAAGAATGTTCTTTACAGCAGTCCAGTGGGCTTCACCTGGGTTCTGTTGATACCTACTAGTCATACTTAAGGCACATGAAACGTCGGGCCTAGTGCATAACATGGCATACATGATGGACCCAATTGCCGAAGCATATGGGACATGTTTCATCCTTTCAAGTTCAGTCCTAGTGTTTGGGCACTGAGACTTGCTTAGGATGGTGCCATGCGGCATTGGCAAGAATCCTCTTTTGGAGTCTTGCATCTTGAACCTTTTCAGGATTTTATCAATATATACACTTTCGCTAAGACCAATAAGTCTCTTAGATCTATCTCTATAGATCTTTATGCCTAATACATAAGCAGCTTCCCCTAGATCCTTCATTGAGAAACAACTCTCAAGGAACGCCTTGACACCTTTTAAGGTTGGGATGTCATTTCCAAATAAAAGTATGTCATCTACATACAATACTAGGATTATGACAATGCTCCCACTAGCTTTCTTGTAAACACAGGAGTCATCCTCATTTTTGATGAATCCAAAACTCGTAATCTTTTCATCAAAACGGATGTTCCATGTTCGAGACGCTTGCTTTAATCCATAAATAGATCTTTTAAGCTTGCACACTTTGTTTGGATGCTTGGGATCGACAAAACCTTCAGGTTGATCCATATAGACATCTTCCAATAAGTATCCATTAAGGAAAGCGGTCTTGACATCCATTTGCCATATCTCATAATCATAGTACGCGGCTATGGCAAAAAGTATCCTAATCGACTTGATCATTGCCACTGGAGAAAAGGTCTCATCATAGTCAATACCATGAGTTTGTGAGTATCCTTTAGCGACAAGTCTAGCCTTAAAAGTGTGAACATTTCCATCCACGTCGATTTTCTTCTTGAAAACCCGTTTGTTCCCAACAGTCTTACAATTGGTGGGAAGATTAACCAAGTTCCAAACTTGATTATCGTGCATGGATTGCATCTCAGTGTTCATGGCCTCAAGCCATTTATCAGATTCAGGATTTGATATTGCACTCTGATAGTTGACGGGTTCATCAGAATTTATCGTATAACATTCCTCTTCCATCAAAAGGTAACCATACATTTCTGGTTCAATTCGAATCCTACCAGATTTGCGAACACCTTGTGTTACAATTTGTTCCTGATCAACCGTTTGTTCAGGTTCAACAATTTCTTGTTGAATGCTAGATTCAACTTCTTGTGTATCAGGTTGTGGTTCCTGAAGTTCCTCAAGTTCCACAAACCTCCCACTAGCCTCTTCCGTCAGAAACTTGTTTTCTAGGAATTCAGCTTTTCGAGAAATAAATATCTTATTCTCGATGGGATTGTAGAAATAGTATCCAAGACAATCTTTCGGATACCCTACAAAGATACATTTAGTTGAACGGGGTTCTAATTTGTTTGAAGCTTCTTGTCTAACATAAGCTTCACAACCCTATACCTTGAGATAGGATAAATATGGAACCCTTCCATGCCATATCTCATAAGGCGTTTTATCTACCTTCTTAGTAGGTGCCATGTTTAGGAGACGAGCAGCTGTTTGTAAAGCATAACCCCAAAAAGATAAAGGTAGAGTACTTCTACTCATCATGGATCGAACCATATCCAATAGTGTTCGGTTCCGCCTCTCAGACACACCATTATGTTGTGGTGTTCCAGGTGGAGTAAGTTGTGAAACAATTCCACAAGTCTTACAATGATCCATAAAGTTTGTACTTAAGTACTCACCTCCTCTATCAGCACGAAGAACTTTAATTGTTTTGTTGAGTTGATTTTCCACTTCACTTTGAAACGTTTTGAACATTTCAAACGCCTCATGTTTATGTTTAATCAAATAAACATATCCAAAACGACTAAATTCGTCAGTGAAGGTGATGAAATATCTTTCACCATATCTAGTCATTGGCTTGAAAGGACCACATACATCCGTATGTATGATTCCTAACAAGTCCTTTGCTCTCTCATTGGTTCCGGAGAAAGGAGCTTTAGTCATCTTGCCATGTAAACAAGATTCACATATATCAAATGAGTCATTCTCATTTGCCTTCAAAAGTCCACTCTTTTGAAGTTGGGATATGCGATTCTTGTTTATATGCCCAAGGCGACAATGCCATAGATAGGTTTGACTCAAATCAAATTTGGGTTTCTTGGTGAAAGTATGGTATAAAGAGCCATTGTTAGTCTTTTCATCAAGGTTTACTTCATAAATTCCATTTAAAGGCCTAGCCTCAAAATAGAATACATTATTTTTGTAAACACAAATATCATCATTATTAAAGGAAAGATCAAATCCACATTGTCTTAATTTAGCAACCGAAATAATATTCCTAGTCAAGCTAGGAACATAGTAAACATTCAACAATGTCACACACAAGCCATTAGGTAGTAATAAATTAAAACTTCCAATTGAATCCACCGCAACCCTTGCATTGTTTCCAACCCGAAGTACTACCTCATTTGCCTTCAGTTGCCTACTCCTTTTGAACCCCTGCAACATATTACATATGTGAGTTCCACAACCAGTATCAAATACCCATGTGTTAGGAGATAAATTATAAAGTTCTAGGTCTATCACATAGATACCTGAAGTGCCTTCACCGGCTTTCTTTTTCTTCAACTCCGCAAGATAAGTAGGGCAATTTCTCTTCCAATGCCCAGCTTTGCCACATTCAAAACATGTGTATTCTTTGGCAACCTTTGCCTTCTTCTTGGGCGGATGGGAAGGTTGGACAACTTTCTTGCCCTTACCTTTGAAAGCTTTTGCTTTCCCCTTGCCCTTGGAGTTGGTGGGGTGTTCTGGTCTAGTTCTCTTTGTGCCACCTTCCTTGATCATGAGAACTTGAGTGGTTTTCTTAGGCAGATTCTTTTCCGCGGTAATTCGCATCCCATGTAATTCCGGGATAGTCTTGTTGAAACCATTCATGTTAAAATTCATGACAAAAGGATCAAAGGACTTTGTCAAGGAGTTAAGGATCATATCCGTTGCTAGCTCTTCGGGCATCACAACTCCAAGACGTGCCAAATGATCAATGTGACTCTTCATTTTGAGCACATAAGAGCTTACCGACTGCCCATCCTCCATCTTGCAAGCATGGAAAGCCCGAACAGTTTCGAACCTTTCCGTTCTTGCAAGTTGTTGGAACATTTCCTTTAGTTGATGAATCATGTCATAGGATGAATGATTCTCCAAATCCTTCTGAAGGTCGGGAATCATGGTTGCCAACATGAGGCATGATGCATCGATGGAATCATCCATCTTTTTAAGCCATGCATCGTGTGCGGGCTTAGGAATGGCAGGGGGCTCTTCTGGAAGTGGTTCATTGAGAACATATTCTTTCTTTTCTTGTTTGAGAACAATTCTCACACTACGGTGCCAATCCAAGAAGTTGGTATGGTTAAGTTTTTCTCCTTCAAGGAGAGACCGTAGTGAGGTTTTGTTAGGAGCCGAGTGTGTGTTGTTTGGTGCCATCTACAAAATTTTAACAAGGTTCTATTTAGTAAATTATGATATTAAGTCCTTAATAATTAATACCCTTTCTTGTTTCATAAACTTTAATTAATTAAGGTCTAGAATCCAAGTTGCATCACGAATAAGTGGTTAGGTATCCTTTATCCTGCCTATTCGAATCAACAAGGTAGGTAACGGTTTACCAATTATATCCAAATATAATTTCTAGAGTTATGGGATCCCATTATAACATTTATAAGTTTGGCATGTTTGATCCCATCTATGCCTTGGATTTCTAATGCTTATGTGACCTTTATCACAAGAGATTTCCAAACGAATCATCCTACTTAAACGGACGTGTAGTTTTGTCAACTATTGATGGTTAGGTGTCCTTTATCCCATCAATATTGCAAAACTACTTCTTGTATCACAAGAAGACTCCAAGTGGTTAGGTATCCTTTATCCCACAAGGAAATACAAGTGATACATGAGTGTCTTTAAGAGGGACGGCATTGATTCGTATTTCATAAGGGATTTGAATGTTTTTACAATTCTAATTTTGAAAAACATATGGTATCATGTAGATTGTATGCATCCAATGAACATGGTACCATTAAATCTTATTTTTGTTAATTGGTTCCTAAATCATAAAATCTCCATTTTATTGATTCTTTGTTTGTGGTCAAGATTACAATTAATATCCAATATTAAGTTTGAGTTTGATCACATATATTAGAACCAATTTATAATCCTAAATAATTATCATTATTACTTAGGGTTGGAGTTTGTAAGAGTTTATAAAATCTCCATTTTATTTCTTGTTTCAATCATTTTCAAAACTTGACTTAATAGGTTTTAAAACAAAACCCATTTTAATAAAACCAATTTTATCACATCTTATGTTTTAAATGTCAACTTTTGAAAATACAAACTCCTTGATGATTATGTTTAATTATCTAGGTTGTCTAGCATGCAAAATCTTATTTTCATCCACAACATAACATAATAAAACATTCAAACATCACAAGCATGCATGGGTGCATAAACACAAGCCAACTAGTTTGATATTTCATGTGAGCCACACATGAAATATCAAGTCCAAACCTAGGGACAAAAAGGGTGACAAAAACTCAACCAAATGATATCCGATTTGGCTACAATTTTGCCAAGCTTCTTATATCACCAAATGACACTTGAACCACCATTTCTTGACATCATAGAGTGAGATGTGAATTTTCTTCTGCCACTTCAAAACTTGCGAAAATCAAACTTGCGAAAATCAGGGGCAGCAGGAAGGAAAAATGTGGTTTTTTTGTTGCATTTTTCAATTCATTCTTGGCCATATTGATGCTAATACTTGTTAAAACTTAATGTATATACTAGATATTAAAGTTACCAACAAGTATATCACCAAATGACCAAGATATGAATTTATAAAACACTTCCAAAACATTTTTGAAATCTGGACAGCAGCTCTTCAGAAAGTGCTGCTGTTGGGTGCAATCTTTTCTTACTTCCTTCTCTTGTTACATTTTGTGAATGAAATAAAATACAACTATTCTAACAATTACAAAATGAATAAAAGAAGTAAATAACTAATTATTATTACAAACCATTTGAATAAAAGAATAGATTACAACCAAATCGAATACAAACACAAAACATGCATCATATGGTCCTTGGCTTGTTTATGCACCATTTTATCACATAAAATCATAAGAAAATCAACACTTTGTTTTTCTAAGGCAACATCTATGTAACCAAATGCATGCATACATAAAATATAGTTGGTTACATAAAATCATAGATGATATATATTCATGTTGCCAAAGAAGTCATGCATGAAACTTTCATTCAAGAAGATGAACATTCATGGCTTCCAAAAACCAAGTTTATCCAAATAAACTTTTTATCTAAACATGCAATATAGCCATGGCTCTGATACCAATTGTTGGAAATCATGGTTCATGTAATTAGTTTCAAAAACAAGAGTTTGCAACGGAAGCATAAAATCATGAACACAAATTCCATTTTCAAGAGGATCATGCTACATGCATGTAGAGATAAGATGAAGAACAAACATAGATTAAGTTCAAGATCATAACCTTTGTTCTTGGGTTTGGTTTGGATGATTTTGATAGCTAGGAATCAAATTAGAATCCCTCTATAGTTGATCCACCACAAGCTTGAACACCCTTGAATGCTAGTTCCACAACTTGCAAGTTAGAACTCCTTTTCTCTTGAAACCAAAAACCAATTTTTGCTAACTATCAAGAGAGCTTTTAGAGAGTTTCTTTGGCTGATTTTTTGAAGCAAGAATGATGTACAAATGCCCTCAAATTCGTCCAACATATATCCCACCAAAGCAAAAGAAAAACACATGCAACTAGCTTAAAAGAAAGATCCATTTGATTTCTATAATCAAAAGCTAGAAGACACAAGGCATCTTCCTTTTTCTTTTAAGTTCTTAATGCATTCTTTTCCTTCCAATATGGCTGATTTTATGATGACAAATGAAGTGCTAGTGGGTTGTTATTATTTATAAAACTTAGATAATAAAAGCTTATAAATAATACATCTTCTTATTTCTTAAATGGGATAACATTTAACCCATAATCATATACATAAATAAACCATCTAAATATACAATCTTAATTGTATAATTATATATATACATATATATATATATATATATATATATATATATATATATATATATATATATATAACAATATATATATATATATATTATTTAATTTACCAATTAAATTAAATAAAAGGCTTACTTATAAATCAATTAAATCGTTTAACAATTTAAACAATTTAATTGTTACACTTAATTAATTCATCACATATGAATTATTAATCAACCTTTAATTTTTGTAGTTATTATTATTTACCTCAAATAATAATAACCTACAAGATTAAATTGCAAGTTTAGTATCATTTGATGTTAAATCAAATTTAACGTTCTAAATGATCAATTGGTGTCAAACTTGTTGTTGGTGTGACCCTATAGGATCATGTATTATTAGTAATATCATTTTATGATCATCCTTGGGCATATAGAACTAACAATATTGCTATTAACGTCAATTTATATCGTAGTGTATGGGTTTTGATCCTATTAGCGTCAAGTAATCTTAAGTAGGGTTTATTAAATTTCCAATTAGGTTGGGTTGACCCGAATCCATTTAGGCGGATGTCACAGTCTCCCCTACTTTAGGAAATTTCGTCTCGAAATTTAAGAAGATAGTACCTTAAGAGAAAAGTTGCGGGTATTTGGTACGCATTTGATCCTCACGCTCCCATGTATACTTGGGTCCACGTGCTGACTGCCACCTGACCTTGACCAGGGGAATGCGACTTCTTTTGAGTTGCTTTTCCTTTCGGTCGGCAATTTCCAAGGGTTTCTCGATAAATTGCATTGTCTCGTCGATTTGGATATCCTCGAGAGGAACATGAAGGTTCTCGTCTGCTAAACACTTCTTGAGGTTGGCTATATGAAATACTGGGTGAACTTTATTAAGCTCTATTGGTAGATCCAACTCGTAGGCTACTGGTCCGATCCTTTTCAGGATTTTGAACGGGCCTACATAGCGTGGTGCCAATTTACCCTTGCGTCCAAATCGAACCACACCTTTCCATGGGGACACTTTTAACATGACCATTTCACCCACGGTAAATTCAAGCGGTTTGCGTCGCTTGTCGGCGTAACTCTTTTGTCGGCTACGAGCTGTGAGAAGGTTATTGCGAATCTGAGTGATTTTGTCGGTTGTTTCCTGGATAAGCTCAGGACCAATGATTGGAGAATCCACTGTTGCGCGAATCACGAGGGACTCGCCAATTTCATGCCAGCAAATAGGAGATCGGCATTTACGGCCATACAATGCCTCAAATGGTGGCATCTTGATGCTAGAATGATAACTGTTATTATAGGAGAATTCCACTAACGGTAAATGAGAGTCCCAGTTTCCTCCGAAATCTAAGACACACGCCCTCAACATATCTTCGAGTGTTTGAATTGTCCTCTCAGATTGACCGTCGGTTTGAGGATGATAGGCGGTACTGAGATCGAGGCAGGTTCCCATGGCTGCTTGAAGTGATTGCCAAAACCGAGAGAGAAATCTCCCATCATGATCTGAAATGATGCTGAGAGGGATGCCATGCCGACTAACTACCTCGTCGATGTAAATCCAAGCAAGTTTTTCGACCTTGAAATGTTCACGGATGGGAAGGAAATGAGCGGATTTGGTTAAACGATCAATGATTACCCAAATGCTGTCGTGTCCCTTGGTGGTACGGGGAAGTTTGGTTACGAAATCCATGGCGATCGCTTCTCATTTCCACTTGGGGATTACCGGTTGGACCAATAGTCCAGAGGGTCGTTGATGTTCTGCTTTGACCCTGGAACATGTAAGACATTTGGCCACGAATAAAGCAATATCCTTTTTCATTCCCGACCACCAATAATTGGTTCTCAGGCCATGATACATCTTGTCAGCGCCAAGATGTAACACCCGACTTATTAACAAAAACACCCCCAAAAATTTTTGTTTTTCAAACCAAATATTTTACAATAAAAACCATAAGTAAGGGGTTTTAGTCAATACAATACGAGTACAAGAGTATCACGAAGTACAATACATAAATATTATACATTCTTAAGCCGGGTCGTCACTTCAACATTAAGTCCTCAGTCACGGACTTTATCTTTTCCTTTAGCAGGGTCACGCTCACCTGCAGGTACATATCAACAAACTGTGAGCTATAAAGCCCAATGAGTAATCAAGTAATCAAATACACATATACAAGAGAATAACAACAATTAAACTCTTAAACAATTTGTGTCCCAAAATTCATGGTCATCATTGACCGCACCGTAATCATAGCCATAAAGGCCGCACCAAATATCATAGCCCGAAGGCCGTACCAAAATCATAGCCCGAAGGCCGTACCAAAATCATAGCCCGAAGGCCGCACCAAAATCATAGCCCGAAGGCCGCACCAAAATCATAGCCCGAAGGCCGCACCCATTGGATATAAATTCCAGAAATCATAGCCATATAGGCTGCACCCATTGGATATAAAATCCAGAAATCATATTCAACTCTAAAACTACTAGAAGTTATAAGAGTCCAACCATCAAATATCACATTTGATATAAGTGAGATTACTCACCTGAATGATTGCTACAACTAGCTTTTATTGTTCCTTGCTTTCCGATGTGATCCGTAGAATTTTGTCCCGTACCTATAATTCCATTTATTATCAAAATGATTATAGGACCATTTCAATTAACTCTAATGCACTAGAGTTCAATACAATATTTTTATAAACAATGCCTAGTTAATAAACTTTCCGTTTACTAACTTTATATGAATTTTACTATTCACCGAGGCATTCGGATCGATCTACAGTGCCCCCGAGGGGTCGGAAACTCAATATAAAAATTTTCCCAAACTTTTCAGACCATAACGAGTCTACGGTTCAAGTTTGAGCTAAATCGGACAAGCCAAACAAAAGATAGCATTTCAAAGTTCCTGTCCGGAGTCTGCTTGGAGGCGCACTGCGCCTGGATAGGGGCACACTGCGCCCAGCGCCTGTGCAGACCTCCTGTCCAGTCGCGAATTGTGCACTGTAGCTTGCTGTTTTGTCCTTTAAGTCCTTAATTCAGTTCTTAATCGTTTGGGGTTTGTTCCTAGGCTAAAACCTTACATTTTAACAAGGTTTTTAACCATCAAAACACCCTCAATCAATCATATGAAGAATTAGGGTTCTTAGTTCTAACAACCCCAAATCTTCAAATTCATCAATTATAACAATCTACTTCCATTTTCTTTAGTTAAGTCCTTATTAGCATGACTTAATGGAAGTATTGCATCAACTTAACAACATAATCGTGACTGCAAATGCAGTTTTTGAGTTCCACAAAACCCATCAAGAACAACTAGCCAAGAGTTTGGAAACTTACCTCTAAACTTCCAATTATACCCTTGTAAATGCTATAATCCAACTTGCAAGTTCCAAGCCTTCAAGAACCCTCAATTCTCTGTAGAAATCAGCTCCTAGAACACTCCCGTAACCCTCAAAATTCTGCACAAGTCATTTCTTTTATACCTCCAATATTTGCAATTTGGTCCTTGAAGTTGCATCTCTTAAACTTTTGCCACAATTTACAAATTAAATGACAAAAATCAAATTATTATAACATTTTAAGTCCAAGACTCAAAATATTATTACAAAACAAGTCCTTTTCTGTCCAAAA
This sequence comes from Cichorium intybus, assembly GCA_023525715.1. Classification (NCBI taxonomy): domain Eukaryota; kingdom Viridiplantae; phylum Streptophyta; class Magnoliopsida; order Asterales; family Asteraceae; genus Cichorium; species Cichorium intybus. The sequence goes on along the minus strand of CM042014.1, from coordinate 40,282,043 downwards.
GACCAAATTACCCTTTTGAGGTAAAATGACCATTTTGCCCTTTTTATTATAATTATATAATAAACATGTTTTTGGCGTTACAAATTCTCCCCTCCTTTAAGAGATTTCGTCCCCGAAATCATACAAAGAGTTGAGGATATTTCTCCCTCATTTCACTTTCGGTCTCCCACGTCATGTCGGAACATTTGTGATGACGCCAAAGGACTTTTACCATGCTGATCTTCTTATTTCGCAGCTGTCTTATCTTTCGGTCTAGTACCCTCTCGGGTTGTTCCGGGTATCTCAACTTGTCATCCACTTCTATTTCAGCAAGAGGTATATGTTGAGACTTATCAAACAATGTTTTCCTCAAGTGGGACACATGAAATACATTATGTATACCATGAAGTTCATCCGGTAACTCCAATCTATACGCCACGGCTCCAACTTTTTGGGATATACGGAAAGGTCCAATGAAGCGAGGACTCAACTTCCCTTTCTTCCCAAAAAGAATTAGGCCTTTCCAAGGGGATACTTTGAGCATTACCATATCTCCAACTTGGAATTCTATCGGTTTCACCCGTTTATCCGCATACTGTTTCTGTCTATTCTGAGCTACCTTCAAATTTTCACGTATCAGTTTGATCTTTTCTTCAGTCTGTGCTACAATTTCGGGTCCAGCCAACGGCTTTTCCCCAACTTCAGTCCAGCAGGTCGGAGTACGGCACGGTGCTCCATACAAGGCTTCATACGGCGCCATCTGAATGCTGGAATGATAGCTGTTATTGTACGCGAATTCCACTAAAGGCAAATGATCTTCCCAGCTTCCACCGAAGTCAATGACACAAGTTCTTAACATGTCTTCCAAGGTCTGGATTGTTCTTTCACTTTGGCCATCAGTCTGTGGGTGGTATGCCGTACTCATAAGTACTTTCGTACCCAGTTGCTTTTGAAGACTTTGCCAAAAATGGGAAGTAAATCTACTATCTCGGTCAGATACAATCGATGCTGGTAATCCATGCCGACAAATTACTTCATCAATGTAAATTTTCGCCAGTTGATCTACTCTATACTTTTCTTTATATGGTATAAATTGTGCCGATTTGGTCAATCGATCCACAATCACCCATATAGAATCATAACCTCGCGGTGTCCGCGGCAACTTTGTCACAAAATCCATGGTAATATGGTCCCATTTCTTCTCTGGAACTGGCAATGGTTGTATTTCCCCATATGGTTTCTGATGGTTTGACTTAACTTGCAGACAAGTCAAACATCTTTCCACAAATCTTCCGATGTCCCTCTTCATTCCAGGCCACCAGTACATCGGTTTTAACGTCCGATACATCTTAGTACTGCCCGGATGAATTGCATATCGGCTGTAATGCGCATCTTCTAGAAGTAAATTCCGCACTTCTCCTTGTTTTGGAACCCATATTCGACCTCCGGAGGTCTTCAATTTCTGAGCATTTTCTTCCTGATGTTTCAAATATCCAGCCATTCTTTCGCTTTTTACATTCGCCGGCTTACACGCTTCTGCTTGTGCTGCACGAATCAATTCTGGTAACCGGCTTACTACCCCCATACATGCGGATGTGATTTTCAGAGGAGCTTCTTTTCTGCTTAGTGCATCTGCTACCACATTCGCCTTGCCAGGATGGTACTGAATTTCACAGTCAAAGTCTTTCAGAAGATCCATCCATCTTTGTTGTCGCATGTTAAGCTCTTTTTGATCAAATAAATACTTCAAGATCTTATGATCAGTGTAAATAACAAACTTTACACCGTATAAATAGTGCCTCCACAACTTCAATGCTAGGACCACCGCAGCTAATTCCAGGTCATGAACTGGATATTTCTTCTCGGCATCTTTTAATTGACGGGACGCATAGGCTATGACCCGACCTTTCTGCATTAGAACACACCCAAGACCAATTCTTGAAGCATCGCTGTAGATCGCGTATTCTTCTCCGCTTTGCGGTAGTACTAACACCGGTGCTTCACATAAAGCTTGTTTTAACTTCTGAAATGCTTCTTGCTGCTTCTCAGTCCACATGAACTTTTCACCTTTCTTGGTCAACTTGGTCAACGGGACAGCTATCGAAGAGAAATTCTCGACAAATCTTCTGTAATAGCCTGCCAAACCAAGAAAACTTCGTACCTCAGTGGGACTTCTAGGCGGTTCCCACTTCATCACGGCCTCAATTTTTGCTGGATCAACTTTCACTCCTTCGGCATTGATTACATGGCCAAGAAATTGGACTTCTCTTAACCAAAATTCACACTTGGAAAATTTTGCATACAACTTCTCCCGGCGAAGCAACTCCAACACTTGTCGCAAATGCACTTCATGTTCGGCTTGGCTTCGTGAATACACCAAGATGTCATCAATAAACATTATCACCGAGGTATCAAGGAACGGTCGGCACACTCGGTTCATAAGATCCATGAATACGGCTGGAGCATTGGTTAACCCAAAAGGCATTACCAAAAACTCATAATGACCGTATCTCGTTCGGAAAGCTGTCTTCGGAATGTCTGACTCCCTTATCTTCAACTGGTGGTATCCTGACCTCAGATCAATCTTGGAAAAGTAGGATGCGCCTTGCAGCTGATCAAACAAATCGTCTATTCGGGGTAGCGGGTACTTGTTCTTCACCGTGATCTTGTTTAATTCCCGATAGTCAATACACATGCGCATTGACCCATCTTTCTTCTTGACAAATAGAATAGGGGCTCCCCAAGGCGATGTACTCGGTCTGATGAAACCCCTGTCTAGCAATTCTTCCAGTTGCTTCCGCAGTTCCACCATCTCTGAAGGTGCTAAACGGTATGGAGCTCGGGCAACAGGTGCAGCTCCCGGAATCAGTTCAATCGTGAACTCAACCTGTCGATCTGGTGGCAACCCTGGAAGTTCGTCTGGAAACACATCTGGGAATTCGTTTACCACATTCACATTCGCTACCCCCACTTTAATTGGATTAGCCACCGCTACATAAGCCAAATAAGACATGCCTCCTTTACTAGTACAGCTTCGGGCTTGAGCAAAGGAGATAACTGGCATTCTCAACCGAGGTCGTTCACCCTGAATCTTTATCCATTCTCCTTCCGGTGATAATATCGTGATGTTTTTATTTCTACAATCCATGTTAGCATAATTTGTTGCCAACCAATCCATACCCACAATTACACCAAATTCGTTGGTAGTCATCGGCTTCAAATCTATAGGGAAAACGGTCCCGTAGATTTTAAGCTGACAACCTTCCAGATGTTCAGAAACCCAAACATATCTGCCGTCTGCTATAGCCACTTCTAAGCTTTCATCCATTGGTGTTAACGGTACATTCAGGCGAGGCAGCAACCGATACAAAACAGTGTGTTGCTCCTGGATCAAATATAACATATACAGGTATGGTATTGAGAGTAAAGATACCTGTCACCACATCCGTCTTCTCACGGGCTTCCTCCACAGTCATCTGGAAAGCTCGCGAGGCCACCGGTCGTCCCCTGTTCTTTGGCTCTTCTTTCTTCCCGCCTTGATCTATCCTGGGTCTATCACTGATTGTTCCAGATTTCAACTCGGGACAGTTCAGGAGAAGATGATCCGTAGCTCCACATTGGAAACACCTACGTTCCACCCGACAGATAGTAGCATCATGTCCCGGTTTTCCACAATTTCGACAACTTGTGGATGTAGTGTTGACTCGGCAACTCCTGGAGCGCCATTTTCTGCATTTTTCACACCACTTTCTATCGTCTCTTTGACCTTTACCCTTAGACCCGGATTGTTGCGACTTTTTCTGAGGCGTCCAAACTTGGTCTTCCGCCTTTCGTTTCGTTTCCAAAACTTTCTTTTCATCTTCCTGTCGCTTCAGTTCTGTTTCTCTTTCCGTGGCTCGATCCACCACTTGCCGGAAAGTAGTTAGTTTCAACGGTTGCACAATCTCTCTAATTCGGGTTGTCAACCCCCGAACATACTTGTCGATCTTTCTCTTTTCGGTGTAGATATGGTGTTCCGCAAACCTAGCTTTTTCCAGAAAGCTAAGAGTATATTCATGAACAGATCGAGAACCATGTTCCAAATGCAGGAATTCATCCTCCAACTTCTGAATAGCTACTTCCGAGCAGTATTCTTCATTAAACTTTGTCTTGAATTGCTCCCAATGTATCGATTGGGATGAATCAAGATCCAGTGATTTGTAGTAGGTTTGCCACCAATGTAATGCACCGCTTGTTAGTTGGTTCGTGGCAAATTCCACTTTATCATCATCCGCACACTTGCTTACTTGGAACACTTTCTCAATATGCATGATCCATTCCATAGCTTTGACTGGATCATCTGTCCCCGAGAATTCCTTTGGTTTACAACCAAGGAAGGATTTATACGTACACCCAACTTTCTTTATCGAGGCTTCCCCACCTTGAGTTTCCTTTACTGCCCGGGCACGACTTTCTCCCTGGCTTTCATTTTCTGGCTGCCCGTCATGAACACTTTTTGCAGCCTCTTCAGTAGGATCAGGATTGGCACTCGGATTAGGATTGCCACTCGGGTTGGGGTTATTTGTTAACGCAGGCATCATCTACCTAACCACTTCTTCCACAATAGCTCGTATATCAGGTGGATTTTGTCCCACCGGTTCCCTCGCTGGTGCTCTTCGCCCAACAGAGCCGCGTGACCTAGCTGGTCCACTTCTTGCAGTTCCACGCGAATTCGCACCAGTAGGATTGCTTCGTGTATTTCTCATACTTCAAAATTTCAGCAAACCGTTAGATTACATATATAATAATAAACTTATATACCTCTAACAGTCCATTTATCTGTTCTTCTCTCAAGGTTTAAGTCCAGGAATCTAGTCTAAGACAACTAGTTCACTTAAACCACGGCTCTGATACCAACTTGTAACACCCGACTTATTAACAAAAACACCCCCAAAAATTTTTGTTTTTCAAACCAAATATTTTACAATAAAAACCATAAGTAAGGGGTTTTAGTCAATACAATACGAGTACAAGAGTATCACGAAGTACAATACATAAATATTATACATTCTTAAGCCGGGTCGTCACTTCAACATTAAGTCCTCAGTCACGGACTTTATCTTTTCCTTTAGCAGGGTCACGCTCACCTGCAGGGACATATCAACAAACTGTGAGCTATAAAGCCCAATGAGTAATCAAGTAATCAAATACACATATACAAGAGAATAACAACAATTAAACTCTTAAACAATTTGTGTCCCAAAATTCATGGTCATCATTGACCGCACCGTAATCATAGCCATAAAGGCCGCACCAAATATCATAGCCCGAAGGCCGTACCAAAATCATAGCCCGAAGGCCGCACCAAAATCATAGCCCGAAGGCCGCACCAAAATCATAGCCCGAAGGCCGCACCAAAATCATAGCCCGAAGGCCGCACCCATTGGATATAAATTCCAGAAATCATAGCCATATAGGCTGCACCCATTGGATATAAAATCCAGAAATCATATTCAACTCTAAAACTACTATAAGTTATAAGAGTCCAACCATCAAATATCACATTTGATATAAGTGAGATTACTCACCTGAAGGATTGCTACAACTAGCTTTTATTGTTCCTTGCTTTCCGATGTGATCCGTAGAATTTTGTCCCGTACCTATAATTCCATTTATTATCAAAATGATTATAGGACCATTTCAATTAACTCTAATGCACTAGAGTTCAATACAATATTTTTATAAACAATGCCTAGTTAATAAACTTTCCGTTTACTAACTTTATATGAATTTTACTATTCACCGAGGCATTCGGATCGATCTACAGTGCCCCCGAGGGGTCGGAAACTCAATATAAAAATTTTCCCAAACTTTTCAGACCATAACGAGTCTACGGTTCAAGTTTGAGCTAAATCGGACAAGCCAAACAAAAGATAGCATTTCAAAGTTCCTGTCCGGAGTCTGCTTGGAGGCGCACTGCGCCTGGATAGGGGCACACTGCGCCCAGCGCCTGTGCAGACCTCCTGTCCAGTCGCGAATTGTGCACTGTAGCTTGCTGTTTTGTCCTTTAAGTTCTTAATTCAGTTCTTAATCGTTTGGGGTTTGTTCCTAGGCTAAAACCTTACATTTTAACAAGGTTTTTAACCATCAAAACACCCTCAATCAATCATATGAAGAATTAGGGTTCTTAGTTCTAACAACCCCAAATCTTCAAATTCATCAATTATAACAATCTACTTCCATTTTCTTTAGTTAAGTCCTTATTAGCATGACTTAATGGAAGTATTGCATCAACTTAACAACATAATCGTGACTGCAAATGCAGTTTTTGAGTTCCACAAAACCCATCAAGAACAACTAGCCAAGAGTTTGGAAACTTACCTCTAAACTTCCAATTATACCCTTGTAAATGCTATAATCCAACTTGCAAGTTCCAAGCCTTCAAGAACCCTCAATTCTCTGCAGAAATCAGCTCCTAGAACACTCCCGTAACCCTCAAAATTCTGCACAAGTCATTTCTTTTATACCTCCAATATTTGCAATTTGGTCCTTGAAGTTGCATCTCTTAAACTTTTGCCACAATTTACAAATTAAATGACAAAAATCAAATTATTATAACATTTTAAGTCCAAGACTCAAAATATTATTACAAAACAAGTCCTTTTCTGTCCAAAAGACCAAATTACCCTTTTGAGGTAAAATGACCATTTTGCCCTTTTTATTATAATTATATAATAAACATGTTTTTGGCGTTACACAGGATGAATGGAATATTGAGTTTTATGGATTTCTTCCATCAGGAAGGTACGAAGATTGTCGCGATCTGGGATCCAGATGCGATCTTGATAATAGAAAATGCCATCAGATTTACTTTCCAACTCCCCATCAATTCCCGTGGGCATGTCATTTTCGGTAATTGCCGAGTGTTGTGTTGGATTAGGTGTCTAAGCCATGACTAATAATTTGTATTTACATAATTAATAGAAGCAAAGTCCATCTGGGTTGCCCTCATAGCTGGAGGTTTGGTAGAAAGTTCGGTAGAGAGAAAGGTTGGTTTATTATGGGATTAATAAATCAATAGAAATAAAAGATATGGTTTGTTAATATATTAAAGTGATAATATATTAATTAGAAACTATATTGATTGATTAATAATTAATCAGGAATTAATTAGATTAATTTCTGTGGCATTAATTAGATTAATCAGGAAGTCAGGGATTAAAGTCGTACAAATTCAATAGTTGAATTGCGGCGCGCGGCGCGCAAATGTAAAAGCCGCGACGCGCGTACGTATAATCCGGAAAATGGCTGACGGCTAGGGTTTCTTGTTTCCATATAAATAGGGAACCCTAGACCTCATTATAAGTGCTCATTCTATTCTTCTCTCTGGAATTTTCGTGACCTTCCTCTGGCTCCCTGGGTGTGATCTCATTTGAGGCAGGACACTTGTGCTGCTTAGCTTCAAGATTAAAACTAAAGGTTAGTTTTCTGATTTATTCTTTTAGTTATTTTTTGTTTGGCCTTTAGGAATTAGTTACGTGTTCAAAGTAAGAAAACATAGATCTTTTCTAGGTTGCATGTGAACTTAGGTTATTTAGTTCATGGTTTCGGAAAACCTTTCAGTGGTATCAGAGCATTTGGTTGTTTTCTTATTGAATGGCTGTAATAGTTTTCCTAATTAGGGTTTATTGTTTATAAATCTTTTGGGCCTGATTTCGATTTTGGGGTTTAGGGTTTTTGAAACCCTAGCCCCTCCCCCCTTCTTTTTCGATTTTCCTGGATAGGGATTTAGGAGGTTTTCTATTTTTGGTAACTTTAATTGGTTAATTAAATGGATAACCTTAAACCCAGTTTGTTTGAATTCGATAATTAGGGGTTTAAGATAGGTTTAAATTGATTTGATTAATTTGGAAAAACCTATCTACATTTGAATTAATTTAATTAATTGTTTAATTAAAAGATAATTCAAGGGATTTAATTTAATTTTGATTTAATGGTTAAATTTCGAAAATTAAAGGATAAATCCTAAAATATTTTAAAAGGTTTAAAATATCTAGATTTAATTAATTTAATTAATAGTTTAATTAAAAGATAAATTAAATCAAATTAAAGGTTTAATTTAATTTGAAATTTAATAGTTAAATTTCAGGAAATTAAAAGATAAACCAGGAATATTTTAAAAGATTTAAAATACATATTATATATATTATTAAAGGTTAATACTATATGTATAAGATAAATTGGTTAGTCAAATCATTAGTAGGCCTCATTCACGAAGCTGGTCTATAAAGTGGGTATAAGGAGACTGCCTATAAAATGGCGGTCTAATGGGTGTTCACTCTCACCCACCGCTCGCCTGATCAGTGGAGGGTCGTTAGCTGAACAGTTTTGATAGGACCGCTTAATCATTAAAAGTATAATTATCAAAGTACTAGAACCCGTACAAGAATTCCCAATCTAGTTACTTTAGAAAAAATGTGAATTTGATGCTAACCCATGAAATTGCACATTGCACTTTATGAAACATTGGTAGAGCGTGTGTGGGTTACCGGCACACCAATGGGGGTTCATAAAGAGTGGCAATGGGTTTCTCGGGTGTTATCATTGTTGATGGAGCGTGTGTGGTTAACCGGCACATCAATTTGAGATGATAATGGACCCCGAGAGTACCAAGCTAATTTGCATGGTTATTCACACCCTGTTTGTGATCCTCGGCATCCCAGTCACAAACGGTGGGGCATATCCGAGATTAAACATGCCATTGAACAGTTCAATGAATCTCACAGATCTAGGAATTTCATAAGACTGAAATTGATAAAAGTTATCTACCTTAATGACCATTGTGTTGTGACTACGGCATCCCTCTTCACAGCATAGTTGGGGTATTTTTGATCATAGCCTTGTTAAATAATGTATATTGGGTAATTATTTAAAAGGATGAATTAAACGAATAAATTCAAATTTTATATATGTCTGAAGAAAGTGTCATTCTCCTCCTTCCCCTCCTTCACCCATTTCTGAGAGCTTCAGAAAGCACCTGTTAAATATGGTAAGGCTGACTGGCCTTGACTATATGATATGGTTTTGCAATTAGAGAATAGTTCTTAGTTTTGCTGGCGAACCATATCCGACTGAGTGTCCGCTCCCAAACATGGCATCACACAGCAGCTTGTGATGAGCATGACTTCTTGACTATTGAGTCCAAGGAAGTTCGTTGCCTTATGCTATTGATCATTAACCCCGAGTTCTGCAGGGATTTAGAATTCCTGGGGTCTGATAAGTTAGCACAGGTAGTTCAGGAAAGGTTCCGTGAACTGGTTGAATAAAGGGAACGAACTAGGATCTTCAAAGAGCTTGAAGTTGCAAGCTAGAAGGAAGTAGCACCAGTTTGCGTGTTCCCGAGATTGAGGGATACATAGGCGAACAGTATAAAACTGGTTTCCCTTTGGGATCGGGAGTTAAGCATTAGCTCAACTCACTGATCTGTTCATCCAGATGAACAGAAAGGGTAACCGGATAAGACAATCGTGGAAGTGCATTCAATGTCGACTCTGTATGAATCGTTCATGGAGAAGCATAGTTCCATTAATTCAGCTGCTTCAGGATTGAGTCCAGTATTAAGGTGTATCAAGAAATGATCCAGATCGTCTGGACCGATTGTTCGATGTTTCAAACTGGGAATCCACAAGGTGGGACACAGTCACGGAAAGATTGGAAAAATGCTCCAAAGCCAAACCGTTTGGTAAACTCATAAATATCTTAGAATTCAGAACACCTGATCCTCATTTCCTTGATACAGGATGTGTTTCACACATTTGCTCTGTATACACGAACTCTGGAGGATGCGGGATGGTGTCGCACAGGAGCATATTCGGATTGGATCTGGAGCTCGTGCGGTTTTTGAGTTAAGCTAGATATTTGTTCTTGTTATTAGTTTATAGATACATACGACATGGATTCGCATAGTACATTGTTCTGAGGATAATTCTGGTTTAATGGAATGTTTTTTTTGAAACACGATTGTTTTAATTGTCCTCGAAATGTTGTGTGAATGTGTTGATGACGTAAATGGTAATAACTTGAATGTTGATACATCCAATGGGATTGGATTTGTAAATTGTGTTCTTTATGATTGTTAAAGTGAATTTTATGAGAATCACTTCAACCAAAGGTCCACTTGGACAGGACTTTGGAATCATTTGACTTAGAGTCGCATGATGAATTGAGTGCTTAATAAAATAAATTGTGGCAAGAAAGGAATCGCCCAAAGATCCAATGGATAGGATTTTGGAATCAGTTGACTTAGAGTCAGGTGATGATTGCATGTCTTGAACAATATTAACAAAGTCATAAATTTACATGGAACTGTAAAGGTATTAAGATTTTCAGCAACAGACACATAAGTTACTGTGTATTGCTCGAATCTTCGAACAAGAACACGATTAGTTATGCTTCATGATATTTGCCAAATGGTTTGACAAATATGGCTTCGTTTATCGGAATAAGCGATTGATTGGAACCTTGAAGTGTTCAAAGATTTCAAATGAAGCATAAGATCAACAGAACCTGAGTAACAACATAGACTGAGAAAATGTTTCACAGTTTATCCTCTTCCAAGAACACTAATGGTTATAATGTGTCTTAGGGAAGATGATGGAGCATTGATCGAAATAGTTTTGATCCTCGGTGTATAAGATACACTGGATACATTTCCGACTAATATTTCAATGAATTGAATATTCAACCAGTCAGACCGCAGAAGCCATATTCCGACCACATCTTAGACTAAGTAGGTTATGTTGACATTGTCTGAAATGTAAAGCTGGGATCATCCCACTAGTACATAGAAAGTCCAGGGTCATGTAGCATTCGTCTGAATCTCATGACAAGCCTGAAATTAATCAGCAATGTCGTTTCATTGGCCACTCCGGTTATCCTTTGAAAGAAGAGTACTTTTAGAAAGAACTCAAGTTCTAAAGAAACAGTGGGAGTAAGAATAATTCTGAATGAGTTCAGGGCTTAGCCAAGTGAAAGAACCTTTAGTCACCACTGAGACTTGACCAGGAATTAGATTCCTGTTAAACCCGACATACCCTCTCTTCGCTTGACCAGTAGTTATTGTCACTGTCATAAGGAGTTATGATTTGGGTGATATACCGGGTAGTGGTAAAACACTAAAGATGGTACGGATAAGTAATCCAACTGCTGGAAGCATTGGTGAACCCAGTTGCTGCCTAATAAGAGAACCTTACCGCGAGACTCAGTCTATGTGACAGTTTGATTGATCTTTACAACTGGTCTAGGAACCAGTGGGAGTAATTGAATCATCAAAAGAAGGGAACATAGAAATGTAATTACAGAACATCTGGTTGAATGAGTCATCACTTGGAGTCAAGCAATTGATTCTGAGAGAAGCACTCTCAATAGAAGATGTAATCCGAGAGGATTCTGCGTGGCATAGTGTGAGTCGTTAGTGGAGCGTGTGTGGTTTACCGGCACACTAATAGGGACTCACATAGAACATGCCATTACAAAAGGTACATGGCCCCGGGATTCGTCCCATGGGCATCTCGCAAGAAAGGATATTCGGATTCTCAAAATAGGCCAAAAGGTTTGGATTTTGTGAATAGCCTGAAAGATTTCCTTTAATATGTCGGAAAAGTTTGGATTTCGGTTTCGCAAAATGTGCCATAAGTTTTGGATTTTGTGAATAGTTCGAAAGAGTCATATAACCGTGTCAAAGCCAGTGGGAGTATCGTTGTTATCTGCTATCATTGTATGTGGGTTACATACTGGTTCTAGGAAACGTCTCTTATCATTACAAAGTGTAATGACTTGGTGTTAAGAAACGGTTCGCTATGAAAGACTTTAAGAGATACAACATACTTAGGTGGTTGTGAACATCTATTAGATAGATCAGAATTCTGCCAATATGATCTTGATGAGATTCAAGATGCATAACCCCAGGAATAGAGTTTCCTGTCATTGCAAAGTGTAATGAATTGGCATGAAAGAAACAAAGAAGGTGCAGCATGCTCACGTAGTTCATATACATCTATCAGATAGATGAGACTGACAGTATTGACTTAGCCGTTAAGAATATGATCTTGATGGGATTCAAGATGCATAAGAAAGAGTCCCCGAAAGGAAATGGTTTCCGGAAATCATGACACAAGGATTATTGGTAATCTTAGGATTCTGAAAGGGCTTGGAATGAGATTACATCAGGTTCCTCGAGCCTCTTGGACAAATCAGAAGTGTTATGAACATATCCTGATGACTTAATGCTTAGAGCATTGTAAGTTGGATTCAGGATATTGCCTGGCTGAGAATACTGAATGGATTTTTGAACAGACGTGAGAAATCATTGGGAAATGATTAGGGTGATTGATTTGAAAGGGTTTTCAAATCAGTAATTGGTTACACCAGAACGTGGTGCTGTAGGACTTCATGGTTAAAGAATTTCGTTGGTTTCTGATGGAGCGCGTGTGGTTCACCGGCACATCATGACACCTCGAAATTGTCTTAGGGTGTAGTCATGTAGACTAAAGACCCGAGAACCATGGGCAGTCACGGTACACATCACCGGAATGGAGTTGTGAGAGAGAATGACAAAATGACAAATTGAGATATCATCGGAAGAGTATCTGATAGGATCATCTGCAATAAAGTGTATAAGTGTTAGACACTTGGATACATAGAAAGAGTGAAAAGGTCATAGACATAGATATAAAAGGCTTGAATTGAAAGCTTAAAAGAGAATAAGAAACCGATAATAGTTATGATAAATCCGACTTGGTGATTACCTCGTGGAGACTTGGTAATAAGCAGGAGTAGCTGCCAGTCAGATTTTATGTTTCACTTTTGCATGAAGGAAGACTGTCATGAATTGGTTTGTAGATTGTCTAAGGAGTTAGACATAGCAATAAGATTGCTGCAACGTTCATGAGTACTTGGAAATGGAGATTTGAGTATTGGATAAACCCACGCTCAATGGATTGCTTCATGGATTATATCACGAGCAATGTTGAGACGATAATATCTTATGGTATTAAAGTTGAGAGATATGAGTTATAATTTGCAAGGCGGTTGTTCATTGATAGTACGAAAACGCATCGGTAACTCGGTGTTATAAAACGTGCTGTTGTGAGTGATTTGTCGGGTAAAGGATATAACATATTAGTCGAAGCTTATTCGTCCCTTGACCCAGACGGGAAACAGATATCTGTTGGCCACTCGATGATTTTGAAGTTGACTGAAGCGCTGGCCAGCCATGACTGAATTGATTCGTTCAATTAGAAGTCTAAAAGTCATAAGCAAAATCGGAAATCGGGAAACAGTGTGTCAGACAGAGATTGATTTCAATCCATGTCTCATGTCTGAAAATATCTTGTTGGACGGAGGATCATCTGATCACTTATCTATGGACAGAACTGACTAGGTCAGAGTTCGGCAGCAGTTTCTAGGAAGCTACAGTTTGCTGATTAATTAGAGGTTAAATTGGTAATTATAGTCATAGACTTATCCAAGTAGGAGACTGTTGGATTAGGTGTCTAAGCCATGACTAATAATTTGTATTTACATAATTAATAGAAGCAAAGTCCATTTGGGTTGCCCTCATAGCTGGAGGTTTGGTAGAAAGTTCGGTAGAGAGAAAGGTTGGTTTATTATGGGATTAATAAATCAATAGAAATAAAAGATATGGTTTGTTAATATATTAAAGTGATAATATATTAATTAGAAACTATATTGATTGATTAATAATTAATCAGGAATTAATTAGATTAATTTCTGTGGCATTAATTATATTAATCAGGAAGTCAGGGATTAAAGTCGTACAAATTCAATAGTTGAATTGCGGCGCGCGGCGCGCAAATGTAAAAGCCGCGACGCGCGTACGTATAATCCGGAAAATGGCTGACGGCTAGGGTTTATTGTTTCCATATAAATAGGGACCCTAGACCTCATTATAAGTGCTCATTCTATTCTTCTCTCTAGAATTTTCGTGACCTTCCTCTGGCTCCCTAGGTGTGATCTCATTTGAGGCAGGACACTTGTGCTGCTTAGCTTCAAGATTAAAACTAAAGGTTAGTTTTCTGATTTATTCTTTTAGTTATTTTTTGTTTGGCCTTTAGGAATTAGTTACATGTTCAAAGTAAGAAAACATAGATCTTTTCTAGGTTGCATGTGAACTTAGGTTATTTAGTTCATGGTTGCGGAAAACCTTTCATGTTGGGCTCCTCGAATTCGGTCGCTGAGATTGGACAAGATAGGAGAACATATTAGATGAAATGCTTTGGCATGTTCTTTTCGGCTTAACGCGTCGGCTACCACGTTTGCCTTGCCCGGATGATAGCGTATTTCACACTCGTAATCATTTAGGAGTTCCTTTTGATTAAGAATATGTTGCAAGCTCTTGTGGTCGGTGAAAATTACGCATTTAGTGCCGTAAAGGTAATGCCTCCAAATTTTAAGAGCGAAAACCACGGCACCGAGCTCCAAATCATGAGTCGTATAATTCCTTTCATGTATTTTGAGTTGTCGCGATGCGTAAGCTATAACCTTTCCCCTTTGCATCAAAACACAACCTAGACCGAGATTGGAGGCATCGCAGTATACTACGAAATTTTCGGATCCTTCAGGGAGTGTAAGAATCGGAGCGTCACATAATCTTTGTTTAAGGGTTTGGAAAGCGTCTTCCTGCTTGGGTCCCCAATCAAATGGCGTACCCTTGCAAGTGAGAAAAGTAAGCGGTAAAACGATCTTTGAGAAATTTGAAATGAAACGCCGGTAATAGCCGGCTAAACCGAGGAATGACCGAATTTCCTTGGGGGTACGTGGGGCTTTCCAATTCTTGACTGCTTCAACTTCTGTGGGATCGACTAAAATACCCTTGTCACTTACAATATGACCAAGGAATTGTACCTAATTTAACCAAAACTCGCATTTCGAAAATTTGGCATATAGCTGATTTCCTTGCAATGTTTGGAGAGTTAGACGAAGGTGTCTTTCATGGTCTGCCTTTGTCTTGGAGTAAATGAGGATGTCATCAATAAAGACGATAACAAAACGGTCGAGATAAGGTTTAAATACCCGATTCATCAAGTCCATGAATGCGGCAGGGGCATTCGTTAGGCCAAAAGGCATAACGGTAAACTCGTAATGACCATAGCGGGTTCGGAAAGCGGTTTTGGGGATGTCTTCTTCCCGTACTCGAAGTTGGTGATAACCCGAGCGGAGGTCGATTTTTGACAAGCATGAAGCTCCTTGAAGCTGATCAAAAAGGTCGTCGATCCGAGGAAACGGATATCGGTTCTTGATGGTCAATTTATTTAACTCCCGATAATCGATACACATACGAAACGAACCATCTTTCTTTTTGATGAAAAGAACCGGGGCTCCCCAAGGTGAAGTACTAGGGCGGATAAATCCCTTATCGGTTAATTCTTGGAGCTGACTTGCCAATTCTTGCATCTCGGTTGGAGCCAACCGATATGGAGACTTGGCAATGGGAGCAGCCTCAGGAACGAGATCGATGCGGAACTCTAGCTCACGTACTGGAGGGAGTCCAGATACGTCATCGGGAAAGATGTCAGGAAAGTCTCGTACAATCAGAATATCTTCGATCTTCTTTTTTTTGACCTTTGTTTCTACCACATGGGCTAAGAAAGCCATGTATTCTTTACGTAGATATGATCGAGCTTGAGTACATGACATAAGACTAAGCTTTTTTGAACGAGTCTCGCCATAAATACGAAGACTTTGACCGTCGGCAAGAGGAATACGAATAAACTTCTCGTAACATGCTATTTCAGCATGGTTTTGGGATAGCCAATCCATTCCCACGATGATGTCGAAGCTACCAAGTTCCATAGGAACTAAATTGACGGAAAATTTATGACCGCAAAAATCGAAAGTGCAATCTTGGATTACTGCATTGAGTGAAATGTATTTTCCATTGGCGACTTCTACGGTAAAGTGTCCATCAAGAATCGTGCGAGGTGTGTGAAGTATGGGTTCAAATTCCAAAGACACAAAACTTTTATCGGCACCTGAATCAAAAAGTACTGACGCGTAGCAATCATTTATGAGAAACATACAATTTACGACCTTGTTATCGGTCTCTGCTTGGGTTTCGGTAATGACAAATGCTCGGCCTTTGGGAGCTGGAACCTGCATTGTTGGATTTTCCTGGGCTTGAGTGTTAATGATATTGACAAGCCTAGGACACGTGTTTCTGAAATGGGTGGGGTCACCACAGTTGAAGCATGTTCCAGTTGGATACCGGGTTTGTGTTTGCTGATTTGAGGGTAGAGCGAATGGTCGCTGAGTTTTTGGTGCACGGCATGTGTCTGCCAAGTGGCCATAGCGACCACAAGTCGTACAAAGGCGACACGGGCTGGTGGACATATGGTGATAGTTACAATGGTTACAGAGGGGGTCGTAATGCCATCTATGAGAAACACGCATATGAACTTGTGAGTTATTTGTAAATTAATTATGGAAACTAAGTTTGTAGACATTGTTGGGTAAAATGATTGTAAAACACTTGTTGGGCCATGGTTAGGAGTGTTGGGCACCTTTTGGGCTTTCCATGGGTACTAAATGTGAAGCATGTAGCAATTGCGTGGGCCCCCACAATACTAAGTTTTCACATGTTTTTCCCACTTCTAGGCCCATTAGGAAACTTAATAGTCCAATGAGTTGGCCATTTTGGAGTGTATCCTTTCGGATACGTTTGATAAGGTTGGGTATTTTGATGGCTCAAAAGTAATGTGAATAACGCGCTTTGGCCTATAGGTTTGGGAACTCTCGCCTTTGGTCCCCAGGTAAGCAAACTGGTCCCTCGGTTGATTGGGATGTATACGAATGCTTACCTAGTCAGGACTTTCAGGCTACCGGCACCTCTCCCTTCCAGTTACTACGCGTCCATTACTTTGATCCTGCCCAACTAGAGTGGATGACTTTTAATTTCCTATGAGCTATAAGGAATATATATGTATATAAATTTTTATTTTGAAACCATTTGAGTATGTGTGTGATTTTAAGAGAAAGAGGAGAAAATTCACAAGTGTATGCACACATATAAGTGTCGGGAATAATACGTAAGCACATAAGGGAGCAATTAGCACACAAAGGTATTCCTAGGATTTTCTAAGTGCGAGTTGCATGCAGTTGTGTGTGCATTTTATAAACTAGCATACGAGAGGACACTAGAGGCTATAGACTAGGTCAAGGCAATTAACCTAATTCCCTATAGTCAAGGGCTCTGATACCAATCTGTCACACCCCGATCCTTGGCGGAATCGATCAAGGCGTGATATATTGTTCAAAGTCTCATGACAACTATGTTATAATATGATTAGATTCAATTAAGTACTAAGTAGGCAAACAAGATCCACAACATACAAATACAAATTCAAATACAAACAACATTTATTACATCAAATTTAAATAGTCTTGTGGGTTTCTAAGGTATACCCTACTTTTCATCAACTT
Organism: Cichorium intybus; assembly: GCA_023525715.1. Lineage (NCBI taxonomy): Eukaryota > Viridiplantae > Streptophyta > Magnoliopsida > Asterales > Asteraceae > Cichorium > Cichorium intybus. Next base: position 40,264,586 of record CM042014.1, on the reverse strand, counting down.
CATTCTTCAAATCTGCATCATGGGTAAAAACAGGTCAACTACGAGAGTTGGTGAGTAATCTAGTTTTATTAAAGAAAATTGTGAGTTTGAAATATTTATAATTTGAAACTTGTTTTCTTTGGAAGTCGACAAGCAAGTATTATTGAGATAACGGTTTATAAATCAAAAATTGATTAACAAATGATAACAACAACAATAAGTCCTCACCCTATATATACATATATATGTATATATATATAGGATGGAGCATCTAATCATCATACACACTCAACCACGTGCAATCAATCACCTTAGCGTCCCAAGGCGGGGTGGTCAACCCAATAGCGCTATTATTGTCCATAACGTACCTCAAGAATACGGGCATAGTCATGGAGATTAGACTAAAATTGGTAATGCACTACAAGTACATGTAGCGTAAACTAACAATAATTATACAAATACTGATTCACGTATAAATGTCCCAACAATGTCTCAATGGTGAAAAAATAATAAAATGAAGTTGGAACATATTAAAACCACATGATACACCCCAAAAGTATTGAAAATTATAAAATATGGGGTAGATTACTCACATTAGTCCAAACGGAATACGCGTGTTGTACGATAGACGGCTCGGGTCAAAACGACATGGAACCTATTATAATTAATAGTTTTGGTTTAGGAACTACTAAACGGGAATGGAGTATTAATAAAAATAATTAGACACATATTCTTATATTAGATGAATTAACAATAATCAAATTTTGTTTTGAATATTAATGTATTCATAGGTTAGATGAATTTTAAATTGAATTAATTACTTTGCTTAATTAATTTATATTTTCACTTTAGGCAAGATTTTAATAATTTCTTATTAAAATAATAACTTGTCAAATTGTAAGTATTTACAGATTTTATATATTATAAACAATTATTTATATGAAATAATCATTAAAAATGCATTTTTACATGCTTAGATACTTAGGAAAATGGTTTTAAATACTAAACAGTAATGAAACATTCTGAAATTATCGGAAAATCATTATTTCATAAAATAGTAATTACTCTAAAATTTTCATATTTTTATTAACTGCTTTAGTATTTATTTAGTATTTTAATGATTAAACAACAACAAAATTCGGGAAAATAACAAATAATTCCCAAAAATTCTGGAAACATAACCATAGTTTTCTAACATTATATTGAGTCTACTGTAAATGTTTTGGATATTTTTGACTATGGGAAGTATTTCTTATGTTTTTCATTATTAACTAATCAATAAAATCATAAATAATAGGAAAATATTAAGATAAATTCATTAAACTTTTTATTTATGATTAACATGTTATATAGTATATTCTGATAAGGTTTTATAATTTTTGGACATGTGTAGCTATTTATTATCTATTTAAACCATTAAATAATCATTAAATCAGGAAAAATAAGCAAACATTCTTAATAAAATCTGTAAATTTGTCATGGAGTCTTTAAAATGTTAATAAGGTGCGAAAAATATAAAATCTAGTTTTTAACATACATAACTATATTTTTATATTTATTTATCTATAAAAAAATAAATTACCAAATAAGCATAAAACAGTAATATAAATGCATGAAACTTCATAAATCCACTTTACTCAATGTATGGGTCATCCTAGAATTTTCCCAGAATTTATTGACTAAAAAGGTATTTTATGTGAATTATTGCCTTATTATATTGCAATAATTATAGTAATTCAATAAAAATAAGTTATTTTCTAAAAATTTCCAGAACTTCTTATTTTATTTATGGGATTCTGAGAAAAATCAGGTTTATGCATAAAATGAGTTTTAGATAGTTTGGTGGATTTAATTTGTGTCAGGTATGAATTTGGAACTTTTAACAACATACCTTGATGAATGCTTCAAGAGGGATGGAGATTTGAGTATATTGGAGTGTTCTTGGCTGAAAAATGAAGATTTATAGGAGGAATTTCGAGATTGAGAGTGAGATGAAGAATAGATATGGTTTGAGTGGTGATGAGAATAATGTGTTGGGAGAAAAATGAAAGGAAAGATGATGGGAGGTGTGAGTGGGAGACAATGGGAATAAACTTTTACTTTTGGTGGTCTTCATAATTCCCCACTAACACAAGCATCTTAAGAGTTTTATAAAATTTAATGTAGTGTTTATAAAAATAGAGTTTTATAAAAAATAGGTTATTATTTGATTATAACAATCTACTTTGATTTGAAGTTTAATTATAGCATTCAAGTTTGATTCTTTTAATTTAATTAGAACATCATACTTTGATTTAATTTTAATATGGTATCATAATTTAATTTGATTATAGTTATAACGTTATACTATGGTATATTGCTATTAACGTCAATTTATATCGTAGTGTATGGGTTTTGATCATATTAGCGTCAAGTAATCTTAAGTAGGGTTTATTAAATTTCCAATTAGGTTGGGTTGACCCGAATCCATTTAGGCGGATGTCACAGTCTCCCCTACTTTAGGAAATTTCGTCTCGAAATTTAAGAAGATAGTACCTTAAGAGAAAAGTTGCGGGTATTTGGTACGCATTTGATCCTCACGCTCCCATGTATACTCGGGTCCACGTGCTGACTGCCACCTGACCTTGACCAGGGGAATGCGACTTCTTTTGAGTTGCTTTTCCTTTCGGTCGGCAATTTCCAAGGGTTTCTCGATAAATTGCATTGTCTCGTCGATTTGGATATCCTCGAGAGGAACATGAAGGTTCTCGTCTGCTAAACACTTCTTGAGGTTGGCTATATGAAATACTGGGTGAACTTTATTAAGCTCTATTGGTAGATCCAACTCGTAGGCTACTGGTCCGATCCTTTTCAGGATTTTGAACGGGCCTACATAGCGTGGTGCCAATTTACCCTTGCGTCCAAATCGAACCACACCTTTCCATGGGGACACTTTTAACATGACCATGTCACCCACGGTAAATTCAAGCGGTTTGCGTCGCTTGTCGGCGTAACTCTTTTGTCGGCTACGAGCTGCGAGAAGGTTATTGCGAATCTGAGTGATTTTGTCGGTTGTTTCCTGGATAAGCTCAGGACCAATGATTGGAGAATCCACTGTTGCGCGAATCACGAGGGACTCGCCAATTTCATGCCAGCAAATAGGAGATCGGCATTTACGGCCATACAATGCCTCAAATGGTGGCATCTTGATGCTAGAATGATAACTGTTATTATAGGAGAATTCCACTAATGGTAAATGAGAGTCCCAGTTTCCTCCGAAATCTAAGACACACGCCCTCAACATATCTTCGAGTGTTTGAATTGTCCTCTCAGATTGACCATCGGTTTGAGGATGATAGGCGGTACTGAGATCGAGGCAGGTTCCCATGGCTGCTTGAAGTGATTGCCAAAACCGAGAGAGAAATCTCCCATCACGATCTGAAATGATGCTGAGAGGGATGCCATGCCGACTAACTACCTCGTCGATGTAAATCCAAGCAAGTTTTTCGTCTTCATAATTCCCCACTAACACAAGCATCTTAAGAGTTTTATAAAATTTAATGTAGTGTTTATAAAAATAGAGTTTTATAAAAAATAGGTTATTATTTGATTATAACAATCTACTTTGATTTGAAGTTTAATTATAGCATTCAAGTTTGATTCTTTTAATTTAATTAGAGCATCATACTTTGATTTAACTTTAATATGGTATCATAATTTAATTTGATTATAGTTATAACGTTATACTATGTTATATTGCTATTAACGTCAATTTATATCGTAGTGTATGGGTTTTGATCCTATTAGCGTCAAGTAATCTTGAGTAGGGTTTATTAAATTTCCAATTGGGTTGGATTGACCCGAATCCATTTTAGGCGGATGTCACATTCCATACACTCACAAAATCCAAATGAGCCAAAAACATAAACTAGCATTAACGAACTAATTAAATCCAACTACCGATCCAAACCAACTACACTTTCTGATCCCGAGGTATACTCAGAAAATCAGAAGCGTTCAATGCCAACAAACAACCAAACGAATAATTAAACGCAAACCGAAATTGAAATCGTGAAATAACTAGAACCAAATGATTACATTAAATTAAACCAAAAATCGAAAGCCGAATGTTTCTGACTTCGGGAAATATCAAGAACCGACACGTTCTAGCGAGTTCTACAATCCAGAACCGTTGGAAACGAGCGATAAACAAAACCGAAAAATACTAAAATTAAACTAAACTATGAAAATACCAACTAACGATCACTGAAATCCGAAAATACGAGTCGAAGAGGCCTGAGTTCCACTCAAAGGTCGGGTCTTCGCTCCCGAAACATGAACCGGGAGCCTCTATTTATAGTTGAAAAATCTGACCATCCGCGCCGCGAAAGGGTGAAAACTGTGGTGCGACCTTATCTTTATCCCAGATGTTTGAAATTCAAACTTCGCATCCGATCATTGACTTTCCGCGACGTGTGTGCTCTTCAGTCCGCGACGCGCATGTCTTTTCGCCTGAAAATGGACTTCATTCCAAACTTCTTTGTTTTGTACGCATTTTACCCTTGTTTTTATCATATTTCGCACACAAAGCACTAGACACGAAAACTGAGTAATATAACACTTTATGAGATATAATTCACTCAGAATAGGGCTCAACGACGACTAAAATACTTGATATTACTAGGCGTCGTCACAACCTTTGAGACAGTGTGCCTGTTAATTCTCTCAGATGCATCCTTCTTCCGCCTTACAGATGGCCTCCCAGGCATTACTCTTCTGAGGGGGGGGTAAGGGTGGAATGTATTCTGTTTTAGGCTACATATCTGATCCATTCATACCAAGGATTGGGTGTTTGTAAGTGTTTTTGTAAAATGTTGCAAGGTACAATGGATCTACAAAATCCTCAATAGTCCCATTAAGATATGAAATTGTGGCCAAAGAATGAACACAACCATAACCACTTAGTTCCCATAACCTGCAAGTGTAAGTTTTCTTCTCCAAGTTTACAGCATAAGCTTCACCCAAATTCGTTGTTTCGAATTACATCAAACCACAAGGCAAAACTTGCCAGTACCTGTTACACATAATATTAGAGTACTTTTGTGTGACTTAATTAATGATGATGAACAATGTACCTTTACAAGAATTTCAAGTTATTAATCTTTTGTCTAAGCACATGAAAAATTTGGTAGTCGGGTCAGTTACTTCCTTTAATCTGCATCCTATGCATCCTGTCCATGACATACATATGAATTTCTTCAAGCATGGTGATGATAGGTTTTTTCCATGCTTCTGTTATGACACTATTAAACGTTTCTGAAAACCCATTCTCAATAGCATCAAACATGCTTCCAAATCTAAAAAAGCTCTTGACCATGTATTTGGATTCTTGTCTAACAGATACTCATATGTTGCAGTGCTCAATTGCTGAATTTCCTTGATTACTTCATTGAAGTGGGGTTCTGTGGTAGCTTTACTTGCTTTCCAAAAAAGGTTTTCAAAATGTGCTCCTGTAAAATTTTTTTTGAAGTTAGCATAGATGTGTCTTGCATATTGCCTATGCTCAGCTTCAGGTAGCACCTCCTTCATCGCCTCCAGCAGACCCTACAAGAATCCAATTAATGAAACTTAATTACCAATAACTTAATACGATGTTAAAGATATAACCAATGGTTTACCATATGCTGATCAGATGTGAGGGACACACCTAGCCCTATTTCAAGGTGCAGGTCTTCAGCAAGAATTTCCAATAACCATTTCCAATTTTGCTTATTCTCCATACACAAAACATCCCAAACAATGGGGAATATCTGGTTATTTTCATCCCTAACAGTTCCCCACTATGTAAACCTTTTAAAAAACATCCATCTAAGTTTATCATTCTTCTACATCCACTTCTCGATCCCTCTTTTATACCACCAAAACATATATAGAATTTGCTAAAATAATTCTTCCCATCTAAAATGCTATTCACATCTATTTTCATAGTAGAACCAGGATTTGATCTCTTAATCTCCTCACCATATGACCATACTTTCGCGTAGTGTTCGACAATGGTACCTTCGATTAGAGATAATGCATATTTTTGGCTCTCCTACATTGGCTCATACTAACTTCTATTCCAAAATCTTTTTTTACCTCTTCCCTTAGCAGTCTCACACTCATTTTCTGTTTCTGTAGTATCTCATTAGTGTAATGAGATCCAATTCAAGCATATGTAACAATGGAACCCAATTTGAAATTTCTTGCACAATTATGTTCATCTTTAAGGGACTTAATTTGAAATGATCTTTCCTCACTCATCCATAAACCCCATAGCCTAAAAGTGCAATCATCGTTACAACATCTTACTAACAACCTTTTATTGTCATTCTTTTTGTAACATAACTGATAACCATTAGCTAAAGCATAATTACAAAGCATAGTTTTAAGCTGTTTAGGATTCTCGAACCTTATACCTAATATAGGGAGCTGCTTCTTCCATTCTACATCTGGATTATACCTTGTTGGACACTCTAGTTTTGGGTTGCTGTCATCGATATCCATATCTTGTTCTTCATCATCCATGACCATTGTTGCTTCATCTTCAGCATCCGTGAAACCCTTTTCATCTAGTCGTATGGGTGACACCTCTCCTGTACCAGATTTGTGCTCATCGGGACTAATAACTTCATCATCGTCTTCATTAATCCAGTCCGTATGTTAACACCTTGATGATGGTCCATGTAAATTGGCACTATAACTCCACAGTGGTACAAAATCTCAATAAACTCGACATACTCTATTTCGTCAGAAATTAACCTTAAACCATGAGGAACGTCATAATCTGGCAGACAATAGTAAAGGTTCCTGCATTTCCTTTCAGCAAACCTTTCAATGAAGTCGACACATTCCTTCAAATCCATCCTCGAAAAATCAACGTCGTCAAGGAACTGTTGCAAGCCGTCGATGTACCCAAATGGTTGTCAATTAAAACTCCATTTGCAGTGTAACTTAACGACGACATTCGATGCCATGATTTCAAACGAGTGTTACGAATTTTTGGGATTATAGACTTCGATCGGGGTACGGTTTTTGTTTGCCTGGGTGATTTTGAACAATATTCGAATAACAATTCTTATTCCATTTTATGCTAATTGGGATAATACCATGTGACACGGATGTTGAGTCATCTGCTGACGGAAACAAAAAACCGGAAAACCCGTTCGTAATTCTCATAAAGACCTTTTAAACTGTCAATATTAAACTTCATGCCCTTATAACGCAAAAAATTAAACTTAGTGACCAAAGCGACCAGACGTGAAAGGTCGGTGGGCTACAGTGTCATTTTGCCTTTAATTAATGAGCTGAAAGAAAAATAGATCGTTTTTATGTAGATGGTTTTATTTAAAAGTAACTATTAAAATCAGTTTTTTATATTAATGTTGGGTACTTTTAATACTAAAATTAATATTTTTAATACTAATTTTTTTAAACAAAATCAGATATAAAAAGATATTTAATGTTTACCTAACTAGTAATTTATTACTCATAATTAATTTTATAAAAAGAAAAAAATATTTAATTTTAGAATGATTGCCTAACTATTAGTAAAAATTACCTAAATATTAGTAATAATTACCTAAATATTGTATATTGATTATATTTATTTATAAAAATATTCTCATGTAATCATAATTATCTAAAAAGGTCAAACTAGACATATATAAAAAAAATGAAATGATTGGAGGGGTGGGTTCGGATTTGGGATTTTTTTTTCTTTTTATTATAATTATTTTTGAATAAAAAATATATGAATATAAATATTAAAAATAAAAAAAGAAAAATAGATTAGATGGGTAAATTTAATTTTTGTCAAATCTTACCATAAGAAGTATCGATTTTTGGACTTTCATATCTATCACTTTTTGGAAACTGAAAAAACAGGCAATCTCAAACACCGTCAAATCTAGATACGAGGTTGCTCACGGCTGCTGCTGTCGCTTGACTCTCATTTATCAGGTAAATCCTCCGATTTGTCATCTGCTTGGTGCGTGTAAATCGTCCCTCCATATGACCGATTGGAGACATAAACTACAGCCAAACTCGAAATTAGAAGATTTGGGTTTCGTATAGGTTGGGAATTCTTGTTATGTATCGATGTCTGTGTGTCTCGGTTTTTGTTTGCATCGGTAGGAAGAGAAATTTTCAAACTTTTTCACTAATTGTGCAGCCAAACCGTGTCATGTAGGCTTTTGTTTCTAGTTGAAAAAAAAACCCTAAATCTGTTTGTGACTCCTTTGGCTGAATGGTACGGATTCCCTAAATCTGTTTGTGGGTAGGTAAAAAGTAGGGATGGATATGCGAATCTGCTGTGTTTGGTTTGATTTGAAGTTGCTTTTTTTTTTTTTTTTTTTAGGTTTTGGTGATTGAAACAAGTACTGGTAATGGTATGTATATATGAGATGTTGGTTTTTATTCTTAAAAATTGACGTGTTGTTATGTATTTGAAGGGATGAGACGAGAAGTAGAAGATGTTGTGGAGTTGATGCATCATATACAATCATGCTTGCCGGTAAAAGAAGCGGCGCGCACGAGCATATTGTCCAAATCATGGCTACGCGCGTGGTCTACCAACCCTACCCTCAGGTTCGATGCTCGAAGAGGAAAGAGCATGAAGTTGGTGGATGTGGACCGCACTCTGATAAGGTATCTCCGTGACAACATACCAATCGAAAGTTTTGACCTTCAGATCACCATCGAGAACCAGGAGTCGGCTTCTCTTGCTGAAAAATGGATAGGGCCCGTGGCATCCAAAACTTCACTTAAAGAGTTTTCACTCATGGTATTACTTATGGGTGGCTCGTTTACTTTACCAGATGAGATACTGTCGGGCGAGAACATAACTAAGTTAAGAGTTACATCTCCTGCATATGACCTGAGTATGGGTTGTCTTATGCGTATGAAAACTCCTGTGGTCAAGTGTGTGTTTCTACGAGAACTGCACTTGCATCGTGTGAGCATATCTAAAAAGGCACTCCATGACATATTGTCGTCTTGTAGCTTGCTTGAGACTATAGAGCTTTTACATTGTTGCAACGGTTTCAAGAGCATCAAGGTTAAAAACTTTCCTCGTCTTCGTGTATTGAGAATATGGTTAGATGATAATCGACGTTCGTATGCTACTGCTTTGGAAATCAGTGATGTCCCGAATCTTGACATCTTTAGCTACAATCTAAATGTTTCGGGAGCACAGATGCCTATTATCCCATTCAACGCCCATTCAATATCATTAGGAAGCAACGTGACAGAATTAGAGTTAGGTGGTGTGATACTGGACAACGAGTGTCTGGACAAGATCAAATCGGGATTTCTTTTTCTAAGGGTTTTGACCCTTGATTTATCATCTTGGAAGTTGGGAAGCTTCCATTTCACATGTGCTTCCCTCAGGAACTTGACCTTGCTGTCGTGCCCACACAGACTTAATGACGTAAAAGTACACTCTCCAAAATTACTTTTTTTCTGGCTCCAAGGTTGCACAATGCCTAGTCTCTTGTTTCCAGTTTCGTCTCTCAGGAGAATCACGGTTTCGCTCATACTCAAAGATCCTGTTGATGCTAATTTTTTTCTTAAGACGAGGGAAGCACTCGCGTTAACACGAAATTATCACCTTCATCTAATGACTGAGCTGCCATTCAACATTGACATGGATGATCTAAAAACAAGGCTCCTGCTTCCTCCCGCAACAAACATGCAAGAAGTGTGGTTTGAAACTCGTGGGGATGAATGCGTGTGGGAGAGATCCTTATTTTTTGATGCATTCTTTCAGATTTGTCATCCCAAGCGTGTATTTGCACGGCCAGATGCCATCTTCAGAGACAACAATCACTTTTGCAGGCTCATTCTCAAGGAGGTCTTGGACCAGGAAACCACCACCGCAACCGCAACCGCGTATTGGCCTCATTACCTCAAACGCGTTCAAATAAGACACCATAGTTATGATGATTGGAAAACCCTAACAAATTCCCATAGAAGCTTTCTAGATGGGTCCGCTCCTCGTGTCCACATGCACTTCAATCTAAAGTGGCATTAACTATTTGTTTTGCCATTTCATTTTTTGATTTTGGTTTTGTCTTATTTGTTACAAACATGTTTAAACATTAAATTATGACTTTTATATTTATTGACCCCATTGTTTTTTCACCTGTTAATAATTTGATATGTCAACCTTCGAATAAACATTTCTGATATTTCCCTTGGTCTATGTGTCACAAAATGTAACAATGTAATTCTTAGCAAACCATTGGTTGTATTTTTAGGCTAAATTCACCAGGTCTGTATGTTTTGACAGCATATAAAAAACAATAGCGAACTTTGGCTGAACAACCAAATCATGCAATATATTTTCCTACTTCAAGACCAACCTTAGTTTTTGAGTTCCATTAACATTCAGGGACCAACAACAACTATAATATATTTCTATTGGTCATGTTTTCAACATAAACACCCACGTTAAGGCTTATTGGCCCAATTTCTACGATAATCAATAATTTGAGTTTTAATCAAATAATCTCAATTGTTTCATGGTTAACAATACTCAAACTACTATTTTGAAACTTTAATTTGCACATTCAAGACCCTTACTAAACTTAGGGCTCAAGAAATATTACCAGACTTGTAAATTTCTACCCTAAAAAGGAAGGTATTGAATTGATACTTGCATCTTAAGCTTGATGATGAAAATTAAAACCACATTAATTATTTTGTTGATTTGGTTTTCAAACACTAATCTCACCTTAGTTCAACCACGTTTAGTTCTTCAAAAGTTACTTGTGAAAATGAAAACAAAATACGGGGTTCCTTGTTTAAACTCGTTGGTCAAGAAGTCAACCTAATGGTCAAAGCTGGTCAACTTTGACATCATTAAAAATGGATCTCTAGCCAACTTTAAACCTTTATAACTTTTGTATATGACCTCCAAATAAGCTGATTATCTTTATATTGCTTCCTTGTTATCTTTGTGACATTATAGACTAAAAAATTGATTGATTTGTGTTGTATGGCCCGGCGTGCACAACGTCAAGTATGTGATGTTGCATATTTTCTACACTTTTGTGGTTAAGTATCCTCTACTCCTTGCTATTTCAACCAAAAATTGCATGTCAACCGCAAACTGTTCCAAAACAAAAGTTAATGAAATCATGTTTGGAGTACAGTTTTCATCTCAAGTTCTTATCTCAAACTCACGTGAACTCAATACAAGCCATGCACTTTTGTAATTGGCAAGTTTGGTCCCCCTAGAATGCATGCTTTTTAATAATAACCTCAAGTGACATTTAAACCTCAAAGCTAGTTTCACAAGTTGACAAAACCTACCCCTAACAATCTCATTTGTTGTTTAGATTTTTATTATGAGTATTTATTTACATTATTTATCAATTAAAATAATTAATTCGCGCAAAAATAGCTTATCAGAAAACGGATTGTTACACCAATGTAGTGGCAGTTTTTTTTTAGAAACGGCGATGGATTCGAGCTTTGTGACGGGTTTTCAACCGTCCCTCATTGTTTGACACTTCAAAGCCTCGAACCATACCCCCAGGAAAATCCCCTACAGGAGCTCAGAACCGGGATCAAACCCGGGACCTCGCCCCACATGGGTATATAACCCCATGCCTCTTCCCAGCTAGGCTGGGAGTCATTGGCATGTAGTGGCAGTTAAGCAGAAAAGTACGACCTCTTCAAATTGTTTCAGCTCACATGGGTGTAGAAAGTCGGTTACCTAAACTAATTCAGGAAGCACAATTGGAAGCAAGAAAAATTGAATATCTAAAGAGTGAGAGCTTGGTTGGGTATGTGAATCAGTTGGAAGAGAATTTTCAGCAGTTGGTCACTTTTTGAGGGCGTGTTTGGGTTCCTAAACATGGTGAGGCAAAAAAATTATTACTAGAATATGCACATTGCTCTGGATATACCATACATTCACGTAGCACCAAAATGTATCGAACCCTGAAGTCATTGTACCGGTGGCCGCCTAGAATGAAGCGTGATGTGGGAAGGTTTGCAGGCTCATGCTTAGGGAGGTCGTGGACCAGAAAACCACGACGAGTATTTAGCTTGCATGACATCTTATATGGCTAATGATATAACCTTGTTTGACTTGCTTCTTCAGGTCATAATAGTCAGATAACTTTTTTCCATTCATTAATGATATTATTAAAACAAATGAAAATTTGATGATTAAACTAGAAAAAGTGAATAAATATAGTATTTTTTTGCGAAATTTGCAGTATAACAATTGACAAATCGTATTTTGAAAACTTATAGTTAAAGAACATTCTTTAAATTTAATTCCATCGTTGTTATATTTTTATCATGTCAGCTTACTTTTGACAAAATGTATTTTGAAAACTTATATGCTACTGATAAAGAACGTTCTTTAACTTCGATTCCGTCGTTGTTATATTCTTATCATGTCAATTGGCGTATTTTACCTAAATTTCTAAAAGATTAGAATTAGAAACTGATGGCAAGTTAACCATATTATATATTGGAACACCATGCAGAATTTTCATCTATTTGTGAATTTTTAATATATTTTTAGGGATAATGACTTTAAGGACGACGAACTTCTGAAATTGTTTACATTTGATCAATGAACTTGTTTTTGTGCTTGATTTACCCATAAACGTTTTAAAATTGTTCGTATTATATCATTATGACCGGTGATAGAAGGTTTATGTTGATTTGAAATCCTACGTGGCATCCTAGAAGACTTGAAATGGTAACAAACTTCTAAAGTTGTTCACATTTAGTCACCGAACTTATTTTTGTGCTTGATTTACTCATGAACTTTTTAAAATTGTTCATATTATACCCTTATGACCGATGACAGAAGGTTTATGTTAATTTGGCATCTGACGTGGCATCAGAAGGAGACATAAATAAGGGTCAATGATCTTCACTTGGGTTCATTTTTGTGCCCTAATCTACAATGAACAGTAGTTCAATCTTGCAATGTCTTCCTCTTCCTCAACATTCTCTCAACTTCTCAAGTGTTCTTGCATTCAAAACTCAACCATGGAAAAAGAACCCAAGTAGACGATTCTTGATGTACGAAAACTCACAGGTAAGTCCACTGATTCTTTTTTGTGGTTGAGGTTTGAATTATGGTAATCCATACTAGTTGAGGTTTTTTAGTAGACTTACCTATGAGTTTACACACGCTAAGAACCACATACATGGGTTCTTTTCTATGGTTGAGGATCGGATACGTAAAAGAAAACCACAATTACAACGATAGATAATCCATACTAGAAGACTTTGTCAACTTAAGAGAATGTTGAGGAGGAGGAACACATTTCAACCCATTCCTTATAGATTATGGCACAAAAAGTAAACCCCAATTGAATATGACTTGCCCTTATTTACGTCTTAGTTTTCGATGCCACGTAGGATGTCAAATACGCATAAACTTTCTATCACCAGTTATAAGGGTATAATGTGAATAACTTTACAAAGTTAATGAGTAAATCAAGCACAAAAATAAGTTTTGTGACCAAATATGAACAATTTCAGAAATTCATTACCCTTCTAAGTCATTATCCCATTTTTTAAATCTGACTTCCAAGTATTTGTAACTAAAAGGATTCCAAGTTTTGTAACTTTGCAAGGTAAACCTATAATAGTGAAGCTATTTCCAGCAATTGGTATTGTTGTTTTTGCCGTATGGGGTCTTGGGCCACCAATGAGGCAAAACAGAAACATCTTTCTTCATGTTTGTGTCTTTACACTTTTCTTGTCTCCATTTCATTATTTCTTTTATTTGTCAAATTTATTTTCCTTTTCATGACATTTAATTCACATTTTTTCAGAAAAATGATGGGAGTTGGGTAAAGAGTAGCACAAATTATGTTATGACCTCCTACCTTCAGCCATTATTGAAGGGCTTTCTAGCAAACAATGAACAAATAATTTCTTATGGTTCACATGCAACCCTAGAAAGATCTATGTTTTCTTCTATGAAGATAATAAACTAAAGCTAAAGGCCAACAATAATTTCTAAAGTTTAAAACAAGAATTACCAACCTTTGAATCTTGTTCTTGAAGCTAGCAGCACAAGTGTCCTGCCTCAAATGCAAGTCACACCCAAAGCAATGGAGAAGACAGTCTAGCAGACTAATCTTGGTGAAAGTGGCGCAGGTTTTAGGGTGGCCAGGTGCCTCCTTTTATAGCCTCCAAGGGTTACAGCTGAAACCCTAAGGAGCCTCCAAATGGGCAAGCCTGCTGACTAAATGGACCAAGCCTTTTCTAAACCCTAATAGGGTTTCGCCAACCATGGAGAATCTTTCCATGGTGGCGCCACTTTTGGTCCCTGTCTACTGGCCAGTTATTTATTCAACTATTGAATAAATTAAACCAGTCCTTGCACTTTTAATTAATTAATTTAATCACTGAATTAAATCCAATTAATTCTAGATTAAATCTTAATTAATTATTATAGTTTCTAATTAATATATTAACACTTAAATATATTAATAAACCATTTAATTAATTCTATTGATTTATTAAACAATTAATAAATCAACCTTTTACTCTACTGAACTCTATCCTAACCTCCAGCTATGAGGGCAACCCAAATAGACTTTGCTTCAATTAACAAGATAAATATAAAGTCATGGCTTAGACACCTAATCCAACAGTCTCCCACTTGGATAAGTCTATGACTTTAATTTATCTTCTGATTAATAAACAACCTGCAGCTTCCGAGAAACTGCTGCCGAACTATGAACCAGTCAGTTCTGTCCATAAATAAGTGATCATACGATCCTTCGTCCAACAAGATATTTTCAGACACGAGACATGGATTGAGATCAATCTCTGTCCGATACTCTGTTTCCCAATTTCCGATTCTGCTCATGACTTTCGGACTTCTAATTGAACACATCAACTTAGTCCAGGCTGGCCAGCACTTTAGTCAACTTCAAAATCATCGAGCGGCCTACATATATCTGTTTCCCACCAGGGTCACGGAACGAATAAGCTTCGACTCATATAATTGTGTCTTTTACTTATCAAATCGTACACAACAATGCGTTTTGTAACATCGAGTTACCGATGCGTTTACGTATTATCAATGCACAACCGACTCGTAAATTTCAACTCATATGTCTCCGCTTTAAGATCATAAGATATTATCGTCTCAACATTGCTCGTGATGTAATCCATGAAACAATCTATTGAGCGCGGGTTTATCCAATACTCAAATCTCTATTTCTAAGTACTCATGAACGTTGTAGCAGTCTTACTGCAATGTCTAACTCCTTAGACAATCTACAAACCAATTCACGACAGTCTTCGTTCATACTTACTCCCGAAAAGTATGAGCGACTGTGGACTTTTGAATAATCAAATTATTCGGGAAGTGAAACATGCAAAATTGAAACATAAAATCTGATTGGTGGCTACTCTTGCCTAATTACCAAGTCTCCACGAGGTAATCACCAAGTCGGATTTTACATAAAACTATTATCGGTTTCTAGAATTCTTTTAAACTTTTTAATTCGTGTTATGTATCTATGTCTACTTGACCTTTCACT
Source organism: Cichorium intybus (assembly GCA_023525715.1). Lineage (NCBI taxonomy): Eukaryota > Viridiplantae > Streptophyta > Magnoliopsida > Asterales > Asteraceae > Cichorium > Cichorium intybus. Next base: position 40,249,050 of record CM042014.1, on the reverse strand, counting down.
CTTTCTGTGTATCCAAATGTTATACATTTATACACTTCATCCGATTGGATATCCTTCTGATAATATTTCAATTTGGTCATACTGTCATTCTCACTAACAACTCCATTCTATGTATTGTGACTTTCCATGGTTCTCGGGATCTTTAGTTCACATGACTGCACCCTGAGATTATTTCGAGGTGTTACGATGTGCTGGTAAGCCACACGCGCTCCATCGGAATGCCAACGAAATTCTTTAACCATTAAGTCCTTATTTTAAAAACTCTTTTCAAATTGTTATCAACATTCACCCCTAATCATTTTCCAATGATTTCTCACGTATGTACAAAATCCATCAAGTATTCCCAGCCAGGTCATATCCTAAATCTGACTCAGTATGCTCTAAGCATTAAGTCATCAAGACATGTTCATGACACTTCTGATCGATCCAAGAAACTTGTTGGATTCGATCTTGTAACGCCAAAATTGTAATTATAATAAAAAGGGCAAAATGGTCATTTTACCTCAAAAGGGTAATTTGGTCTTTTTGACAGAAAAGGACTTGTTTGGTAATAATATTTTGAGTCTTGAACTTAAAATGTTATAAAAGTTGATTATTTGTCATAAATTGTGTTATTTGTGGCAAAACTTTGATATATGCAACTTCAAGGACCAATGTGTAATTTCTGGAAGTATATAAGAAACACTTGTGCAGAAAATTGGGAGTTACGGGAGCAAGTTTCTTGGCTGATTTTCTGCAGAAGATTGAGGTTCTTGAAGGTTTGGAATTAGCAAGCTTAAGTATAGCATTCACAAGGGCATAATTGGAAGAATTTGAGGTAAATTTCCAAGTTCTTGATTGTTATTCTTGGTGAGTTTTGTAGAACTCAAAAACTGCAATTACAGTTGTAATTAAGTGATTGAATTGTTGTTATACTTCCATTAAGTCATGCTAATAAGGACTTAGTTCAAGGAAATGGAAGTAGGTTGTTATTTTTGATGAAATTGAAGTTTTGGGGTTTTGGAATTAAGAACCCTAATTCTTCATTTTGATTAATTTGGTTGTTTTGGATGGTTGAAAACCTTGTTAAAGTATAAGGTTTTGGTCCTAGAACAAACCCTAATCGATTAAGTCACGTATTAAGGGCTTAATATGAGAAAATGGGATTTTATAGCTTAAAAATCGAAGTTTCTGCACCTCTGCCCAGCGCTCGCGACTTGACCACGTGGTCGCTCGCGACTCGAAGGTCTGGGCGCGACGCGCCTTACCCTTGGGCGTGATGCGCCTCCAAGGCAGGAAGTCCAAAATGCTATTTTTCGTTTGGCTTGTCCGTTTTAGCTCAAATTTGGACCATAGGCTCGTTATGGTCTGAAAAGTTTGGGAAAATTTTTAGATTGAGTTTCCGACCCCTCGGGGGCACTGTAGATCGATTCCAATGCCTCGGTGAATAGTAAAATTCATAAAAAGTTAGTAAACGGAAAGTTTATTAACTAGGCATTGTTTGTAATGATATTGTATTGAACTCTAGTGTATTATAGTCAATGTAGATGATTATTAACCTATTATCATTTGGTATATAAATGGATAAATAGGTATGGGACAAAATGGTTGTGGTGCACGTAAAGGCAAGAAACAACCGGGAATTTAATGCAGCTAGCATCCAGGTGAGTAATCTCACTGATACCATATGTGATATATGATGATTGAGTTGTTACAGGTTGAAACTGATTGTGGGACGAAATTGATAGTTCAAAGATACGTTTGAAGAGACAAGACCGGATAAGCCGTGAGTCATTGCGATGACAAGAACGGAACCGTGAGTCTAGGCAATAGCGGCTAATCCGTGAGCCATAACAAATTCTGGATTTTATATCCAATGGGTGCAGCCTACGGGCAATAATTTCTGGATTTTTATATCCAATGGGTACGGCCTAGATGGCTATGATTTTTGGATTGTATATCCAACCGGTGCGGCCTTCGGGCTATGTCTCCGATGCAGCCTTCGGGCTATGATTTGATGCGGCCTGTTGGCTATGACTCCGGTGCGGCCTTCGGGCTATGTCTCCGATGTGGCCTTCGGGCGATGACTCCGGTGCGGCCTTCAGGCTATGTCTCCGATGCGGCCTTCGGGCTATGATATTTGGTACAGCCTGTTTGGCTATGATTTTGTTACAGGTACACGGTGCAGCCTGTTTGGCTATGATTTTGTTACATGTACATGGTGCGGCCTTTTTGGCTATGATATCGGGTTATCAAACCCAGCTGGTACGGCCTACGGGCTATGAATTGTATATTGATAATGTTTTGGTGCAGCTTATATAGCTATGACACAGGGTGCGGCTGTTAGCCATGATATATGATACAGTGTGCGGCTTAAATAGCCATGATATACGGTGCAGTCCGATGTGACTGAGAGAGATGGGACAGAAATAGTTGTATATGGTTATATGTGCAAATAACTGACGTGGTTTGATAATTGCAGGTTATCATGTTATAGTCTGTAAGACTATAATTTAGGATGTGAAATCCTAAGAGATACTTGGTCAGCCAGTAAGGCTAGGAGTTTGGATTCGATATCCAGACAGTTATATGATTGTGTTTTGATACGTGTTATCTTCAGATTTGATTATTCACTGAGCTTTGTAGCTCATACCGTTTGTTACTGTCCCTGCAGGTTAGCATGATACTGATAGGGGACAAGATAGAGTCCGTGACTTTGAAGTGGGACTCGTAGATGCTGTCAGTAGCAGCCCGGCTTTAAAGGAGTTATGGTATTTTATACTCTCCTTGATACACTTGTACCCGTATCTATTAAAATATACCCCTTGTTATGGTTTTATGTATTGAAACCTGTGTTTTAAATGAAAAATTTTTCAGGGGTGTTTTTGTTTTAAAAGCCGGTTGTTACAAGTTGGTATCAGAGCCGTGTTTAAGTGAACTAGGTGTCTATAGAGTAGATTCCTGGACTTAAACCCTGAGACAGTAGACATGATGAACTGTTAGGTGTATATAGTTGTTATTATACATATATAACCTAACTATTGCTGACTTCTAACGTATAGGAAGTATGAGCAGCGGATATTACTGGGAGAAATTTAGGGCGCGAAGCTCTAGGAAATAGACCAGCCCTTTTGCAAGGCTCCGTAGTATAGGAACCAAAAGGGGACGAATAGCAGAAAATCCACATGATGAGCAATGTTAGCTGATGTGGTCAGATAAATGAATCGGTTGCTCACCTTGGCTGATATTCAAGGTGAAAGAAAAGTAGCTGGGACTACAAGAAAAAGCAGAAAACGATTAGTGGACGCTTCGGGAGAAGTTACCACAGACTGGGTCCAACCTTGAAGGGAAAGGACCAAAACAGAGCCACTATGTATAGTGATCAGTGCAGGAAAGGCACTAAGGAAAATTGTAGAGTCGAGACTCTACCGTTGACATGCTGAAATTGCAGATGATAGGAGCAGATTGCTCGAGCTTGTTGTATGGGACGGAAGTGGTTCCAGCGTGGAACTATAGATCACTTCTTTATGAAATACTCACATGCTAAATGTGGAGTATCGGGTGATGAACCCAGGAGAGAAAGAAGGAACGAATGGTCGAAAAGGACCAGTGGTACCATGAGCATTCCAGTAGATTGTGGAAGAAGCTCGTGAGGAGATTGATATGGTTGCAGATATCATTGTTCTGAATATAACTCGTGTATGTTATATTCGATCCATGAAGCTATGCTTTGGATCGATGACTCGATCTTTTGTTTGAATTTTTCATCAATGATTTTGGATGAAATATTTGAAATAGCTATTGTAGATAGCAAGTATGTTCAAGATATTGAACACCTGGAAAGTAGTCTGCCTAAGATTTACGGGACCATTTTTCCCTATAAATCTGAAGCCGATGACTACCAGTAAATCTGAAGCAATTGTGCTTATGAATTTGTTAGCAATGAATTGTGCTAACATGAATTGTAGAAATATGAACATGATGGTTCAGAAAGCAGAAATGAGCGGATGAAAATCCATGGTAAATGACCGTTGTTGAGAATACCGGTTAGCTTCTCTGCTTAAACTCGGAAAAGAGTTAGTAAAGGAATGATGTTGTAGTTGGCATACGTGGTATGGGCCAAGCTTAATAAAGTGGTGAAAGTAGTGTACTACTTTAAATAATTTTCGGATGATTCTTTTGAAAAGAACTTCCAAGATTTCTGCCAGATTGGCAAGAAGAGCTTATGATTAAGCTGGTATTGGGAGCCGTTCTTGTTATCTAGGCTCTGTGTTGATTGGCCTCCGTAGAGATGGCAGAGTGGTAAAACAATTGGAAGAAATTGTTTTTAAATTGGGATCTCATATGACTGTAGGTGTCATCAGATGGAGCCCTATCTGTTTGAAAAGAAGAAAGATAAGTTAATGTGTATGTACATTGACTACTGAGAATATGATATTCTCGAAACCAGATTGAATATGAGGTACATTGTACCAGATACTGGAGTTACTTCACTGAGTTAAATGATATGTAAATTCTCCAAGTATGAAAATTTGACTAAAAGAAGTTTCAACTCCTTGGGTATGATAATACTGCCAAAGATGATGAAATAAATCCAGTGGGATAGATGATGTGGTAAAACTAGAACCGCCTGAGGAATCCGACTGACATTATAGTTCCTTGGATTTGGCGGGTTACTATAGGAGAGTTGTAGAAAACTGCTCCTTGATTGCTGGTTAGCTGACTAAAGTTGACCAAGAAAAGTGAAAAAGTTTGGGTGGTAGAAAGACCACAGATGTGTTGTAAAGGTTTGGAATAAACCTTGTGTGAACCTCTAACATTAGCAATGATGCTAAGTAGAGAAGATGGATTGGATCATTGAAATGAATCCAACGTTGACTGTGGATACATGACATTGCGGTAGCAATTATGAACGTGGCATTTAAGCTTTGGAAACACTACTTGTATGGTGTAAAGCTTATTGCGATAAGATCATAAAAGTTGAAATACTTAATTGATCAAAAGAAGCTGAAGATGAGATAGTAAAGATAGATGGGTTACTTAGAGATTTCGGGTATGAAATCTTGTACCATCTCAGAAAGGCGTATGTGATTACAGATGCCTTGAATTAGAAAGAGTAACCTTTGTAGGTTACATCCATGTGTATGAACGTGGCAAATTGATTTCCTGAGTTGATTCGGGTAACACAGAAAGACATGTGCAAGTCTGAAATTGTGAAAAGTGAATAAATGATTGAAAAGTAGCGGAAGTTTGTTGGAATATCACAGTGATTTAAAACCCTTGGTGGTTGTGAATGTGAATTCCAAAGCCAAACGAAACATAAAAATCATCTTGAAAAGATGTATTTTGTATCAGATATGCAGCATACCCGGGGCAATACCAAACTGGATAGTTCGATAAAACCTATGTGTTGGTGGCCGGGGCTGAAGAAAGACATATGAAAAATGTTTGACTTGTGTGTAACTACAGTCAAATCTTTAGAAACATAAGGTGGTACGTCCTAAAGAAGAAATGGGACGAAAAATATCATAGACTTTGTAGTAAAGTCTTTGCAAATACCGCATGGGTATGACACCATATGGGTGATTGCAGTTTGATTGATGAAATCAGTATAGATTTATACTGACCAAAGAAGAAATTAAGAATGAAAAAGTAGTGAAAGAAACTACAAAGATAAAGAAAATTGTCGACGTGAGTTATCGGCACGGATGGTATCGGACCGAAATAATAGAATTATTCTTTGAATTTGGCATAAATTTCAAGAATAATTAGTTCAAAAGTACTAGTAGTACTGTGTGCGAATTGCAGATGGATTGACGAAGCGAGATAATGATGCAGACTCCAGAAGATATATCTGAAATCTGCATAACAGACCCTAGTAGAAACCTAGACGACCGTCTATCCTTGGTAGAAGTTGTAGATTAGTATAGGTATTATACTAGCGTTTTATTGACTCGTAGGAAGTATTGTTTAGACTACCGTGTTGCACGCCGATTTGCTAGACAGAAGTTGGGGAGAAGCCGTTGATTAAACCTGAGATTGTATCTCAAACAGAAGAAAAGATTTGGCAATGTCGAGAAAGCTTGGAAATAGACCAAGATCGACAAGAGTAGTATGCGGATTGTCGAGTAAAACCATTGAAACCCCAAGTAAGGGAAGATAGTGGAACTCAAAGTGACCCTCCGGAAGAACTAGAAATTGATGTGGGACAAAAAGGAAAGTTGAGTCCTTGTTGATTGGACCTTTCCGTATATCCCAAAAGCAAGAATTGCGGTGTATTGATTGAAGATCCTTGATGAACTTCAAGATGATTGTAAATGTTTTCTATGGGTCTCAGGGTTCTGAGAACATAGATTGATAAATGCTAACGAATCCCTCATGTTGAAATGAGGAAGATAAGTGATTAAGGTGCCCGGGACAACCGGATGAGTGATATACGAGTGGTGATATAACCACGAGATACGAAGATTTGTATGGTTAAGAGCTTTAGCAAAACCATGAAGGTCTCCATATGATATGAGAAACCGGAATTGTAACGAGAAAGAAATACTCTCGCTTGATAGTATGATTTCGGGGACGAAATCTCTTAAAGGAGGGGAGAATTTGTAACGCCAAAATTGTAATTATAATAAAAAGGGCAAAATGGTCATTTTACCTCAAAAGGGTAATTTGGTCTTTTTGACAGAAAAGGACTTGTTTGGTAATAATATTTTGAGTCTTGAACTTAAAATGTTATAAAAGTTGATTATTTGTCATAAATTGTGTTATTTGTGGCAAAACTTTGATATATGCAACTTCAAGGACCAATGTGTAATTTCTGGAAGTATATAAGAAACACTTGTGCAGAAAATTGGGAGTTACGGGAGCAAGTTTCTTGGCTGATTTTCTGCAGAAGATTGAGGTTCTTGAAGGTTTGGAATTAGCAAGCTTAAGTATAGCATTCACAAGGGCATAATTGGAAGAATTTGAGGTAAATTTCCAAGTTCTTGATTGTTATTCTTGGTGAGTTTTGTAGAACTCAAAAACTGCAATTACAGTTGTAATTGAGTGATTGAATTGATGTTATACTTCCATTAAGTCATGCTAATAAGGACTTAGTTCAAGGAAATGGAAGTAGGTTGTTATTTTTGATGAAATTGAAGTTTTGGGGTTTTGGAATTAAGAACCCTAATTCTTCATTTTGATTAATTTGGTTGTTTTGGATGGTTGAAAACCTTGTTAAAGTATAAGGTTTTGGTCCTAGAACAAACCCCAATCGATTAAGTCACGTATTAAGGGCTTAATATGAGAAAATGGGATTTTATAGCTTAAAAATCGGAGTTTCTGCACCTCTGCCCAGCGCTCGCGACTTGACCACGTGGTCGCTCGCGACTCGAAGGTCTGGGCGCGACGCGCCTTACCCTTGGGCGCGATGCGCCTCCAAGGCAGGAAGTCCAAAATGCTATTTTTCGTTTGGCTTGTCCGTTTTAGCTCAAATTTGGACCATAGGCTCGTTATGGTCTGAAAAGTTTGGGAAAATTTTTAGATTGAGTTTCCGACCCCTCGGGGGCACTGTAGATCGATTCCAATGCCTCGGTGAATAGTAAAATTCATAAAAAGTTAGTAAACGGAAAGTTTATTAACTAGGCATTGTTTGTAATGATATTGTATTGAACTCTAGTGTATTAGAGTCAATGTAGATGATTATTAACCTATTATCATTTGGTATATAAATGGATAAATAGGTATGGGACAAAATGGTTGTGGTGCACGTAAAGGCAAGAAACAACCGGGAATTTAATGCAGCTAGCATCCAGGTGAGTAATCTCACTGATACCATATGTGATATATGATGATTGAGTTGTTACAGGTTGAAACTGATTGTGGGACGAAATTGATAGTTCAAAGATACGTTTGAAGAGACAAGACCGGATAAGCCGTGAGTCATTGCGATGACAAGAACGGAACCGTGAGTCTAGGCAATAGCGGCTAATCCGTGAGCCATAACAAATTCTGGATTTTATATCCAATGGGTGCAGCCTACGGGCAATAATTTCTGGATTTTTATATCCAATGGGTACGGCCTAGATGGCTATGATTTTTGGATTGTATATCCAACCGGTGCGGCCTTCGGGCTATGTCTCCGATGCAGCCTTCGGGCTATGATTTGATGCGGCCTGTTGGCTATGACTCCGGTGCGGCCTTCGGGCTATGTCTCCGATGTGGCCTTCGGGCGATGACTCCGGTGCGGCCTTCGGGCTATGTCTCCGATGCGGCCTTCGGGCTATGATATTTGGTACAGCCTGTTTGGCTATGATTTTGTTACAGGTACATGGTGCAGCCTGTTTGGCTATGATTTTGTTACAGGTACATGGTGCGGCCTTTTTGGCTATGATATCGGGTTATCAAACCCAGCTGGTACGGCCTACGGGCTATGAATTGTATATTGATAATGTTTTGGTGCAGCTTATATAGCTATGACACAAGGTGCGGCTGTTAGCCATGATATATGATACAGTGTGCGGCTTAAATAGCCATGATATACGGTGCAGTCCGATGTGACTGAGAGAGATGGGACAGAAATAGTTGTATATGGTTATATGTGCAAATAACTGACGTGGTTTGATAATTGCAGGTTATCATGTTATAGTCTGTAAGACTATAATTTAGGATGTGAAATCCTAAGAGATACTTGGTCAGCCAGTAAGGCTAGGAGTTTGGATTCGATATCCAGACAGTTATATGATTGTGTTTTGATACGTGTTATCTTTAGATTTGATTATTCACTGAGCTTTGTAGCTCATACCGTTTGTTACTGTCCCTGCAGGTTAGCATGATACTGATAGGGGACAAGATAGAGTTCGTGACTTTGAAGTGGGACTCGTAGATGCTGTCAGTAGCAGCCCGGCTTTAAAGGAGTTATGGTATTTTATACTCTCCTTGATACACTTGTACCCGTATCTATTAAAATATACCCCTTGTTATGGTTTTATGTATTGAAACCTGTGTTTTAAATGAAAAATTTTTCAGGGGTGTTTTTGTTTTAAAAGCCGGGTGTTACAAGATCTAGTCCTATTCCAAACCCTTTTGGAATCTCAGGATTACTTATAATCCTTGTGTCACGACTTTTAATAACTATATCCTTTCGGAGACTTTTTCTCATGCATCTTGAATCTTATCAAGATCATGCTTATTATGGCCAGGTCTATACTGATGACAACATCTATCTGATATATGTCAATGGATTATGTGAGTATGCTGCACCTTTTATATCTCTCATGCCAAATCATTACACTCTGCAATGACGGAAAACTATTTCCTAGGGCAATGCATCTTGAGTCTCATCAAGATCATTTTGGCAGAGTCTCGATCTATCTCATAGATGTTTACAACCACCTGAGTATGTCGTATCTCTATTAAGTCTTTCATAGCGATCCGTCTCTTAACACCAAGTCGTTACACTTTGTAATGGAAAGAGACGTTTCCTAGAAACAGTATGTAACACACATGCGGAGATAGATAACAACGACACTCCCATTGGCTTTGACAGGGTTACGGACTATTCACAAAATCCAGAGCTTATGGCATATTTTGAGAATCCAAACCTTTCTGGCATCTTAATGGATATCTTTCAGCCTCTTAAAATCCAATCCATTGGCATATTTTGAGAATCTGAATATCCTTTCTTGCGAGATGCCCGTGGGGAAATCCCGGGCCCATGTACCTTTATACTGGCATATTCTTTGTGAGTCCCTATTAGTGTGCCGGTGATCCACACGCGCTCCACTAACGACTTACAATATGCAGTATCCTTTCGGATTTCATCTTCTATTGAGAGTGCTTCTCTCGGAGCCAATTACTTAACTCTGAGTATCGTCTCACTCAACCAGATGTTCTGAAGGTACGTTTCTGTCCATGTTGGTTTCTTTTGATGATTACTCCAACTGGTTTTAAGACCAGTTGTAAAATCAATCAAACTGTCACACAGACTGCATCTCATCCTGTAAGACCCGTATCCTGATTATAACATATACTTAAAATAAGAGTGTTACGAATTATATGATTTTTGGTAGTTATAAAGCTAAGAAAAACTTTAGTTACAATTTCATATGAAAATCAGCATTTTGTGTCGTTTTTAGAAAAATCATAATTAATTCTAGGAAAATCGTTTGGACCTCAAACCAGTGCACAAAGTTTAAAAATTGAGTCTAGTATAATTACCAAAAATAATAGTAAGCTTGAAAATTACATTATCTAAGGTAAAAAATGCAATCTTTACTGATTAGTTCGGAATTGACAGATTAGATAGTCTATTTTCAAAAATTCATAATAAATCATAGAAAATCGTATAAATACGTAAAATACATCCCTGGAAAGGTATTGAGATAAATTTCTGGAATATCAAATAAAAACGTGAATTTCATGGGTTTAAAGTCGGCTAAACCAGTATTGAACAGACTGATTCTAGAAGGTATTAATTTCAACAAAGTTATATTATTAAAATCTTTTGTCAAAAGTGTCATGCCATTTTTTATTCTAGAATTCAAGTATAAATACCCCTCAAAACATCTCATAAACCACACAACTAAATCTCAATCCAATATATAGAGGTTTCTAAGCACTAGAGTGTAAGCAAGTGAGCGGAAGGAAGCTTAAAAGCCTAACGAAGGAGTTATAGATCTCGACGACCGGTCATAAGGTAACTACAAACCTTTCTATAGCTTAATTAGGTATTGTAAAATAATTTTTGTATTAAGAAGTAGAATATGTAATAAGTATAACATATTCATTTCCAACAATAGTAAATAAAAACCTTAAAAACGTCGTTATTATAACAATTCGTAATTCTGAAAATAATACCGATTGATTTACTTATGAGGACGGTGCCTAGGCCGATTACTTGGGATCTGGTTGTTGGATTTTCCGAAAGGCTAAAATGCTGAAAGGATCCTGCCACCCCATCTAATCTTCTACCTGGCCGTTCTTTACTTGATAAATCATGGAGTATCATGTTGGAATTATTGAAGGGTTTTATGATGCGACTATAATATAGTTAAGGATTAAGAAATGATAGATTTCTTATTATGTTAACAGTTAAAGTTGAAAGGAAATACAAAGGCGAGAAAGATAAACGATATAGTCAACTACAATCAGGTGAGTCTTCTCACTATACTATAGGTGATATTGCATGCGTAGGAAGGAAGATATGTTAGACTAAGGTGATCTTACTTGTTATGATAATTGTATGAACTATTGCTATGATAATGATTGTTTGTGGACGGAACGGGATAGCCCGCGAGCCAATAGGCGGAATGGGAAAAGCCTGCGAGTCATTAGAAGGAACGGGAAAAGCCTGCGAGCGATAAGACAAAACGGGAACTGCCCGTGAGTCTTCAGGCTGAACAGGGATAGCCCGTGAGTCTCACAGACATATGAATGGTTATTGTGTGTTGTATGTTATGTGATGGATCGTATGGTATTTTGAGGAACTCACTAAGCTCCGTGCTTACCCATTCCCTATATAAACTACTGTTTCAGGTACATCAGGTATCATGGATGGCAAGGCGTGACGTGTATACACTGTGCTGCTTCATTGGAGGACTGTTTTTGAATGGATGTTCCGCTATGTTGTGATTTCATTAACTTTTGTTAATCCTGGGATGTTTTCATTAAACTTATAAGTTATGGAATTTTGTCAAAATTAATTAAGTGGCTTTTCTTATATTGAAGTATCCGTTTAATTTTTTTTAATTTTACCCTAAAATTTTGGGATGTTACAAGTTGGTATCAGAGCACAGCTTGAGAGAATCAGGCTCACTTAGTGAGTTCTGGACTCAAGTTGAGGCTTAAGAGTTTTCTTAATATATTTTTACAAAATAAAGATGTTTTATGAAGGGTGAACTGAAGACACAGTGTGTACCGCCAGCAGACGCCAGTATGAGAAAAGGGTTAAGTATTTAATATTGTGGATGTTAAAAAAAAGATATGGTATATGTTTGCTGAAATGCCTGGTAGAGATCACACATTGTTGTATTATTATCTGCTATTTGCTAATAGAACTGTATGCTAGTGCCGATAGGTTGCTTAGAGATTTCCACTAAGTTGTATACAATATGGACTGAATAGTCATAGAATGTGTGAGTTGACCTTATTGCATGTTCCTTGTTTGGTTGTTGCCTTAGGGAAGATTCTCTTATTTGAAAGACTGTTTAGTTCGATATTGTATACAACTACGTTCGCGAAACAACCTGTCATCACTGGAGGAAGTTCCGTCTTAGTTAGAATAGCAGGGTGGGGGTGGGATTCCAAGTATTCCTAGAAGGGTTAACATATGCCTTGTAAGGGCATATGTGTTAAAATTATCGGTGAGAAGCGAATTGGATATTTCGAGACGAGTCTTAGAACGAACATGGATAGGTGTGGAAGGTAGTAGTAGAGCTCCTACTATCGAAAGCACAGGATCCACGTTCTAGTCGGGAGTTCGTCACGAAGGATCCAAGGAGCTGAGTATGTGAGTGTCTAGCATAGTTGACTTAAATGCTAGTGTAATGTGGTAAACCTTTATCCATTCGATTGGTGAATGTTGATTGTGAGGTTCGGTAGGAACAATTAAGATGTGATCATACCAGTTTGGTTGGACCGATCATGCTTAAGTTGATTACTGAGCTTAAAGACTGTTGAAAGGGAGAATGTCAAAGTGCTATTGTGGTAGCTATTTTTCATGCAACTAATGGGCGCACAAGTCAGACAGGGACTAGAGGATGCAAGGATGAGTTTTTCAACTCACGGTCAAAGAGGTGCAAGCGGCGCCTGAGATGATAGCGGGTATTTTTGAGTCGACTCTGTACATGCCTGGTGCTGTGTAATAGTGGGGCTACCTACCCTTGTATTGATCTTGCTTGAGTGATTGATCATGTCGTGTGGGTTGAGAGTCTGGATCACTCACTCGTGATTGAGGTAACTGACGATAGAGGTGTTGACTAGGGTCGCAAGCGGATGAGTAACATATGGTGGTTGATGTAAACGTCTTTACATTATCGAAACATGTTTATTGAGATGGTGTTTGCCCCTGATGCAAGTTGTTGGCTGAGCAGAGTGGGCTTGGTTTTTGTTCGAGAGTAAGAGCTCGTAAAAAAATTATAAATCGAATAAACAGACTTGGACTTTAGTCCCAGTGGGGGAGGAATACAAAATTAAGGGAACAACATGAATATTATATTGAATCGATGAAATTATTAAAATTATAGTAACACGTCAATATATTTAATTCATTACTACAACTTTATATTAATACATTAAGAAAAGTTTACAGAACTACTAACCTAAACCGGAGAATCTGAAAGAAGCGAGAAAATATCTTCTACACTCCAATCTTTGTCATCATTAGGTTGACTTGTACCTTCTCGAGGATTTGGAAGTGGTATGCTTTCAGTTATTAGAGGAGGAGCTCCAAGGTATGGGGTCTCGATAGGGTTGGAACCTGTAACCGCATGATTAGGGGCTAAATATTGACTCATTTGGGGCGTGTGTAAGTAGGGCAATGATGAGGAAGGACTCTAATTCGGAACCAGTTGGGGGTAGCTATAAGAAGGAGGAAACCAGGCTAGGTCACCTACAAAGCCTCAAAAATTCTCCTCACTCGAAGACTCGAGTAAACCAGGGTTAATACTACTCATACCAGAATTAGATGGCGGAGATTGCTGCTGTGTATGAGTTCTTGATGAAGTTTCCCCCTTTTCCTGAATTTTTCTTTTCCTAAATACAACCTTATGAGCAGCTTGTATTAGCTTCTTTGTGCCGTCTGTTAGACCCGATTGTGACCCTTCAATTATCGCTTCTTTTTCTTTTTTTAGGTTGGGTATTAAATCTCCCGATAATTATGTTGCCTCAATAAATTCATTACCAAATTCCTGTGGCACAAATAACTTTAGTAATTTCAACCTTATGATATAAAGGAATTAAAAAAAATGTAGTTCTTTACCTCAGCACGATCAATAAGGGTTTGCAAACTCGTAAGTTGTCGTTAGGGCCAATGATTGATACCTAATTCTCTACAGCGTTTTTTTAATTGTGTCGTTCCAATGTTGAGTTCCTTCGCAGCTTTCTCAATTGGTTCGTTAAAGTGTTCAGCTATTATTTCCCTACTTAATAAATGCCTGAAACCTCTTCCACTGCCACCTGCTATGTTTTCTGAACTAGAAGGTTCAAATCCAATTGTATTGTTATCATTCTGGATCATTTGAACATGATCCTGATTTTTTGACCCAAAGATGGACATTGATTCATCAAAATTAGTGGCATCTATCGGTAATAATTGTTGGTTTTCAACTAAAATCTGAGGATTCTGAAATCCTTCTAGATTCCTTTGAATCAACCGAAGATGATCTTGATATTGAAAACCAACCCCAAACTCGGGATTCAATTCAATATTTATGTTATGAGTCCTCTGTAATTGATTCTCATCCTGAATACCAGCCATGAATTCTTGATTCATGGGGACAAACTCACTGCTTGTTGGGTGCACGTCCATGAATGGATTGTACTCAGTTAGACCATCCACAAATGGGTCTACAAATAACACATGTCAAATGATAAAACAAAATAGAATACTTATAAATGGATCATTCAAAAGAATTTAACCTGGTAGAAGGCATGGAGTCTGATCAAGTGCAAAGTCAGATGCATGCACCGGATCATCTGAGTTAATGTTCAACTCGGGAAAAATTTACGGCTCATCGTGGAGATGCTCTATTGGTAGTATATATGGAAGACTGTACCATAATTCAAAATCAAACAAAACATTAGAAAGGTAATAGAAGTATGGATGATATATGTCTAGAATGTTAGAGTCACCAAACTCTATTAAGAATGCTTGGTTTGAAGTACCCTCTCCTTGCGGAAAACCAGGTCCAGGGTTCGACAGATCGCCCATTGAAGATCTGTTTTCCATGACTCGACTTTAAATATGGGTTCGTTTACGAACAAACTAGTGATAAGAGAGGATGAGACTGAAAATGTATGATACTACATACCTGTATATATAGTATCTTGCAGCTGGAACCGAAAGGACACACGGAACTGAAAGGACACCTCACGTTTTAATTACCGAAATTCAAACTAACTACAGTAGATGCGACTTCTCACTACTCCAAGTGACATTTTTTCAAAATTCCCTGCTTGACTCTGGTGAGAACGAGATAATAAAGAGACTTTTGAAATAAAACAAAATTTTATGTCTCTATATAATGGAAATAGTTTAAAAAGTGTTCAGTACTCCAAAAAAAAAAACTTACAAAAGATTATGTAAATTTTATATTTCGGTGAAACACAAAAATTTGAAGATTCTACAAAAATAGACTTATTTAGCCAAAAAGTATTTAAAAGAAATGTTGAATTGAGGCAAATGTGTGTTGAAATATGACGAATTCATATAAATACGAAATAGTGTTAAAATTAGGTGTTGCAAGTTAACTAGGTTAACTATGTAGATAGGTAAATTAGAAAGTACTAAATATGTACTGTAGATAGTAGCCGGTCAAGTTGATGTGTGGGACTGTGAGAAACAGTTAGAGTTTTTTGTACATCTAGAGTAATTAGAAGAAAAGAAGTATGGAGTGAATGAGAATAATAGGACCTTAAGCATTATTACAGAGGTATGTGAATGTTGAAAGGGAAAGATAATTAAATCTTGTAAAGTTTCGGCAATAAGACGAGGAGGATTTTTGAAGGACACAAGGACTCAATGGGAAATACATAGAGGCGTTCGAGAATGCGGATTTCGGGACGAAATCCAAATAAGTGGGGGAGACTTGTAAGACCCGTATCCTGATTATAACATATACTTAAAATAAGAGTGTTACGAATTATATGATTTTTAATAGTTATAAAGCTAAGAAAAACTTTAGTTACAATTTCATATGAAAATCAGCATTTTGTGTCATTTTTAGAAAAATCATAATTAATTCTAGGAAAATCGTTTGGACCTCAAACCAGTGCACAAAGTTTAAAAATTGAGTCTAGTATAATTACCAAAAATAATAGTAAGCTTGAAAATTACATTATCTAAGGTAAAAAATGCAATATTTACTGATTAGTTCGGAATTGACAGATTAGATAGTCTGTTTTCAAAAATTCATAATAAATCATAGAAAAATCGCATAAATACGTAAAATACATCCCTGGAAAGTTATTGAGATAAATTTCTGGAATATCAAATAAAAACGTGAATTTCATGGGTTTAAAGTCGGCTAAACCAGTATTGAACAGACTGATTCTAGAAGGTATTAATTTCAACAAAGTTATATTATTAAAATCTTTTGTCAAAAGTGTCATGCCATTTTTTATTCTAGAATTCAAGTATAAATACCCCTCAAAACATCTCATAAACCACACAACTAAATCTCAATCCAATATATAGAGGTTTCTAAGCACTAGAGTGTAAGCAAGTGAGCGGAAGGAAGCTTAAAAGCCTAACGAAGGAGTTATAGATCTCGACGACTGGTCATAAGGTAACTACAAACCTTTCTATAGCTTAATTAGGTATTGTAAAATAATTTTTGTATTAAGAAGTAGAATATGTGATAAGTATAACATATTCATTTCCAACAATAGTAAATAAAAACCTTAAAAACGTCGTTATTATAACAATTCGTAATTCTGAAAATAATACCGATTGATTTACTTACGAGGACGGTGCCTAGGCCGATTACTTGGGATCTGGTTGTTGGATTTTCCGAAAGGCTAAAATGCTGAAAGGATCCTGCCACCCCATCTAATCTTCTACCTGGCCGTTCTTTACTTGATAAATCATGGAGTATCATGTTGGAATTATTGAAGGGTTTTATGATGCGACTATAATATAGTTAAGGATTAAGAAATGATAGATTTCTTATTATGTTAACAGTTAAAGTTGAAAGGAAATACAAAGGCGAGAAAGATAAACGATATAGTCAACTACAATCAGGTGAGTCTTCTCACTATACTATAGGTGATATTGCATGCGTAGGAAGGAAGATATGTTAGACTAAGGTGATCTTACCTGTTATGATAATTGTATGAACTATTGCTATGATAATGATTGTTTGTGGACGGAACGGGATAGCCCGCGAGCCAATAGGCGGAATGGGAAAAGCCTGCGAGTCATTAGAAGGAACGGGAAAAGCCTGCGAGCGATAAGACAGAACGGGAACTGCCCGTGAGTCTTCAGGCTGAACAGGGATAGCCCGTGAGTCTCACAGACATATGAATGGTTATTGTGTGTTGTATGTTAACATGTTAATCATAGTGTATTTATGATTTAATATGGTGTTCTAAGTATTAGAAAGTTAATACTAGAAAAGGGTAATTTGGTCATTTTACCATAAAAGGGTAATTTGGTCATTTGACCATGGGAAGGACCAAATATGTTAAAATATTGTTTTCTGGTAGCAAAAATATAAGAAATGAAAGTCTTGTGTCATAAAACTTGATTATTGTGGCCAAAGTTCAAGAAATAGAACTTCAGGGGCTAAATTGTAAATTCTGGAAGTATAAATAGTGGAATAGTTCTCCCACATGTGCAGAAGGTTGGAGAATCATCGGGAGAGGGTTTTCCATGGGTGATTTCTGCATAATCTTAGGGTTTCCTTGAGGATTGAAGCAAGAAATCCGATCATAGACTTGAAATTGAAGATTTGGAAGCATTGGAGGTTAGTAATTCAAGTTCTAACCAAGATTGTTCTTGGTGGGTTTTATGGATAAACTGAAATCTGTAATTTCAGTGAAGTCCCTGATGTTTTTATATGATTTCTGGGCTTAAACATGTTCATATGATAAGAACATGCCATTGAAACAATTGGTTTTGATGAATTTGAAGTTTTGGGGTTTTTGGAACTAAGAACCTTAATTCTTCCTTTTGATTGATTGAGTTGGTTTCAATGGATGAAAACCTTGTATTAATGTAAGGTTTTAGCCTGGAAATAAACCCCATATGATTAAGAACAAGAATAAGAACTTAATATGTCAAAACAGGGTGCTACAGTGCAAAATCGGGACTGAATCTGGACTGCCCAGCAAGAGCACGGGTCGTGCTCCTTATGCACGAGTCGTGCCTTTCTGGAAATCAAAAGTACATTGCTAATTAAGATTACACGAGTCGTGCTCCCATAGGCAAAGATATGCACGAGTCGTGCATGTCAAGCAGGGGGTTCAAAAACGTGAATTTTTGCTAGGCATGTCCGATTTACCTCAAACTTGAACCATAAGTCCATGATGGTTTAAAAAGTCCTAGAAAAATACTAAATTGAGTTTTCGACTCCTCGGGGGCACTGTAGAACGATACGAATTCCTCGAGAATGTGTATAACTCATGAAAAAATGGTAAATGGAAAGTTTATCATCTAGGGATGGTTTATAGCTGTATAATATTGGACTCTTATGTATTAGAGTCAACTGAAATAGTTATTAACCTATTATCATTTGATATGTAATGGATAAATAGGTATGGGACAAATGGTTGTGGTGCATGTAAAGGGAAGAAACAACCGGGATTTAAATGCAGCTAGTATCCAGGTGAGTAATCTCACTTATATCATATATGATATGTGTTAATTGGACTGTTGCAGAATGAAACAGATTCGGGGGACGAAATTTGACAGTTTACAGATGCGTTAAAAATACAATACCAGATAAGCCGTGAGTCTACGATAGACAAGAACGGAGCTATGAGTCAATAAAAAGACAATACCGGATAAGCCGTGAGTCAATGAAATGACAAGAACGGAGCCATGAGTCTAGGCAAAAGCGGGATAAACCCGTGAGCCATAAATGACTATACTATAAAACGTTATTAAATGGTGCGGCCACTTGTGGCTATGATATTGGATTTTATATCCAACTGGTGCGGCATATATGGCTATGATATTGGATATTATATCCAACTGGTGCGGCCTATACGGCTATAATATTGTTATATGGAAATGGTGCGGCCTTATGGCTATGATATCGGGTTATTGAAACCAATTGGTGCGGCCTGAGGGCTATGATATAAATGTTGGAACTGTTCTGGTGCGGCTTGTATAGCTACGACACATGGTGCGGCCTATATAGCCATGATATATGGTACAGTCCATTGTGACTAAGAAACATGGGACAGAAATGGTTAGATATGATTATATGTGCAAATAACTGACGTGTCTTGATAATTGCAGGTTATTATGATTCAGCCTGTAAGGCTACAAATTAGGATGTAAAATCCTAAGAGATATGTGGTCAGCCAGTAAGGCTAGGGGTTTGGATTCGATATCCAGACAGATATATGAATGTATTTTTATACATGTTATTTGCAGATACGATTACTCACTGAGCTTTATAGCTCACGTTATTTGTTAAATGTCCCTGCAGGTTAGCATGATCCCGATATGGGAAAAGATAGAGTCCGTGACTAAAGAAGTGGGACGTTTAGATGCTGTCTGTAGCAGCCCGGCTTCAAAGGAGATTACGGTATTTTATACTCTCCTTGATACAGTTGTACCCGTTTTTAATAAAATATACCCTTTTTTATGGTTTTATGTATTGAAACCTTTGTTTTAAATGAAAAATTTTCAGGGGTGTTTTTGTTTTAAAAGCCGGGTGTTACAAGTTGGTATCAGAGCCGTGGTTTAAGTGAACTAGGTGTCTATAGAGTAGATTCCTGGACTTAAACCTTGAGATAGTAGACATGACGTATAGTTTGGTGTATATAAGTTGTTATTATACGTATATAACCTAACCATTGCTGACTTCTGACGTATAAGAAGTATGAGCAGCGAATCTTACCGGGAAGAATTTAGGGCGTGGAGCTTTAAGTGTTGTACCAGCCCTTTCTCAAGGCTCCATTGAACGAAAAGCAAAGAGACAAGTAGCAGAAAATCCACATGACAAGAAATAGTAGCTGTTGTGGTCAGAAAAAGAAATTGGGTGCTCACCCTGACTGATATTCAAGGTGAAAGAAAAGTAGTTGAGACTACAAGAAAAGCAGAAAAATGTTAGTGGACGCTTCAGGAGAAGTTACCATGATTTAGGTCCACCTTTAAGGGAAGGGACCAAAACGAAAAAAGTGATGCGGTGTAAGAAGTGCAGGAAAAGCACTCAGAAAATTTTAGAGTTGAGACTCTACCGTTAAATGGCAGAAATTGCAGAAAATGGGAGTATATTGCTCGAGCTTGTTGAATTGAACGGAAGTGTTTCTAGCGCGGAGCTATAGATCACTTTCCTACGAAATGTTCACATGCTAAATGTGGAGTAACGGGTAATAAACCCAGGAAAGAACAGGGAGAAAAGAAAGAAGAAACGAACGGTAAAAAAGGACCTGTGGTACCATGAGCATTCCAGCAGACTGTGGAAGAAGCTCGTGAGGAGACTGATATGGTCTCCGATTATAATTGTTTTGGATATAACCCCGTGTATGTTATATTTAATCCATAAAGTTGTGCTTGGGATCGGTGACTTTGATGTCTTGTCTGAATATTTCATCAACGATTATGGATGAAATCTTGGAAGTAGCTATATCAGATAGCAAATATGTTAGAGATATTGAACATCTGGGAGGTTGTCTGCCTAGGATTTACGGGACCATTTTTCCCTATAAATCTGAAGCCGATGACTACCAATGAAAATGAAGTAATTGTGCGTATGAATTGGTTAGCAATGAATGATGCTAGCATGGATTGTAGAAAAATGAACATTTCGGTTCAAAAATCAGAAATGAAACGGATGAAGATCCACGATAAATAACCGTTGTTAAGAATACCGGTTATTTTCCTTTGCTTAAACTCGGAAAAGAGTTAGTAAAGGAAGGATGTTTTAGTTGGCATATGCAGCATTTGCTAAGCTAAATAAAGCGGCGATAGAAGTGTAAAACTTAAAATGAATTCTCGGATGTTTCTTCCGAAAGAACTTCCAGGATTACCGCCAGATTAATGAAAAGAGTTTATGATTAAACTGGTTTTGGGAGCCGTTTTTGTTATTTAGGCTCTAAACTGATTAGCATCTGCAGAGATGGCAGAGTGGAAAGACAATTAGAAGAAATTCTTGAATCGGGGTCTCACATGGCCGAATGTGTCATTGTATGGAGCCCTATTTTGTTTGAAAAGAAGAAAGACAAGATGATGTGTATGTGCATTGACTACCGAGAATCTGATATTCTCGAAACCAGAATGAATATGATGTACAGTTGTGCCAAATATTGGAGTTACTTCGTTGAGAAAAGTGATATGCGAAGTTTTCCAAGTATGAAATTTGGCTAAAAGAAGTTTAAATTCTTTGGGCATGTTAATAGTGCCAAAGATGATAAAGTAGATCCAGTGGAAATGATGTTGTGATAAAACGGGAACCGCCTGAGGAATCTGACTAAAATTGTAGTTCCTTAAATTGACAGGTTACTATAGATGCGTTGTAGAAAACTGCTCCTTGATTGCTGTCTAGTTGACTAAAGTTGACCAAGAAAAGTGAAAAGTTTGAGTGGGTAGAAAGACCACAAGTATCTTTTCAAAGGTTGAAATAAACTTTGTGTGAAGCTCGGGTGTTAGCATTATCGCTAAGCGGAAAAGATAACTTGTTTTACAGAAATGCATCCAGAGTTGATTTTGAGTACATAACATTGCAGTAGCAATTATGACTTTGGAATTGAAGCTTTGAAGACACTACTGATGTGGTGTAAAGCTTACTGTATATACGGATCATAAAAGTTTGAAGTACTTAATTGATAAAAAAGAAGCTGAATATGAGATAGCAAAGATAGATGGGTTACTTAAAGATTTCGGTTATGAAATCTTGTACCCTCTCGGAAAGGCAAATGTGGTTATAGATGCCTTGAGTTGAAAAGAGTATCTTTTGAAAGATACAACCACATGCGTGAGTGTGGCGAATTGATTACCTGAGTTGATACGGGTAGCACAGAAAGAAGTGTGCAAGTCTGAAAACGTGAAAAAGTGAATGAATGATTGGATATTGAAAGAAGCTAGTTGGAAAACCACATCGATTTAAAACCCTTGGTGGTTGCGTATGTGGATTTCAAAGCAAGGGCGAAACATGAGATTTATTTTGAAAAGATGCATATTGTAGTAGATATGCAGTATACCCGGAGCAATACCAAACTGTATAGGGTGATAAAACCTATGTATTGGTGGCCGGGACTGAAGGAAAATATTGAAAGACATGTGAAAAGTATTTGACTTGTGTGCAAGTAAAGTCAAACCAGTAGAAGCATACGAAGAAATTTACCCGTTCTTAGTCCCAGAAAAGAAATGGGACGATATTATTATAGACTTTGTAATAAAGTCTTCGCAAGTACCACATGTGTATGACACCATATGGGTAATAGTTAACCGGATGATGAAACCAGCGTAAACTTATACCGACTAGGGAAGAGATTAAGATCGAAAAGTAGCGAAAAGCTATATAGATAAAGTAATTTGTCGACGTGAGTTACCGGTGTTGACTGTATCTGGTCGAGATAATAGAATTATTCGCTGATTTTAGTAAAGTTTCCAAGAAAAATTAGGTTCGGAAGTACTAATAAGTACCGTATATTATTAGCAGACTGATGGACAAGGTGAGATAATAATGCAAATATTAGAAGATATGCTTAGAACTTGCATCTTAGACTCTGGTGGAAGATGAGAATAACGTCTATCTTTGGTAGAAGTTGTAAATAATCATAGATATTATACTAGTGTTTTAATAGCTCGTATGAAGTATTGTATGGAATACCGTGGTATCCTCCGATTTATTGGATTGAAGATATGGAAAAGCCGTTGGCTAGATCCCAGATTTATGGTACAAACTGACGAGAAGACTAGAAATTGTTTTGGGACAGGAAGGAAAGTCAAATTCTTGTTTTATTGGACTTTTCCATAGGTCCCAAAGAGTAAGAATTTTGGTGTACTGATCGAAGTTTCTTGATGAACATCAAGATATTTATAATGTTTTCTATGGGTCTCATAGTTCTGAGCACATGGATTGATAAATTTCAACGAATACCTCATGCTGAAATGAAGGTAGATAAGTAGTTAAGGTACCCGGGACAACCGGAGGAATGTTAGATGAACAGTGATATAACCACGAAATAAGAAGACTAGTACAGTAAAAGTGCTTTGGCAATACCATGAATGTTTCCATATGATATGGGAAACCGAAATTGTAACGAGATAGAAATATCCCCAACTCTTTGTATGATTTCGGGGACGAAATCTTTTAAAGGAGGGGAGAATTTGTAACACCACGATACTTTTGATAAGTATTAACATGTTAATCATAGTGTATTTATGATTTAATATGGTGTTCTAAGTATTAGAAAGTTAATACTAGAAAAGGGTAATTTGGTCATTTTACCATAAAAGGGTAATTTGGTCATTTGACCATGGGAAGGACCAAATATGTTAAAATATTGTTTGCTGGTGGCAAAAATATAAGAAATGAAAGTCTTGTGTCATAAAACTTGATTATTGTGGCCAAAGTTCAAGAAATGGAACTTCAGGGGCTAAAATGTAAATTCCGGAAGTATAAATAGTGGAATAGTTCTCCCACATGTGCAGAAGGTTGGAGAATCATCGGGAGAGGGTTTTCCATGGGTGATTTCTGCAGAATCTTGGGGTTTCCTTGAGGATTGAAGCAAGAAATCCGATCATAGACTTGAAATTGAAGATTTGGAAGCATTGGAGGTTAGTAATTCAAGTTCTAACCTAGATTGTTCTTGGTGGGTTTTATGGATAAACTGAAATCTGTAATTTCAGTGAAGTCCCTGATGTTTTTATATGATTTCTGGGCTTAAACATGTTCATATGATAAGAACATGCCATTGAAACAATTGGTTTTGATGAATTTGAAGTTTTGGGGTTTTTGGAACTAAGAACCCTAATTCTTCCTTTTGATTGATTGAGTTGGTTTCAATGGATGAAAACCTTGTATTAATGTAAGGTTTTAGCCTGGAAATAAACCCCATATGATTAAGAACAAGAATAAGAACTTAATATGTCAAAACATGGTGCTACAGTGCAAAATCGGGACTGAATCTGGACTGCCCAGCAAGAGCACGGGTCGTGCTCCTTATGCACGAGTCGTGCCTTTCTGGAAATCAAAAGTACATTGCTAATTAAGATTGCACGAGTCGTGCTCCCATAGGCGAAGATATGCACGAGTCGTGCATGTCAAGCACGGGGTTCAAAAACGTGAATTTTTGCTAGGCATGTCCGATTTACCTCAAACTTTAACCATAAGTCCATGATGGTTTAAAAAGTCCTAGAAAAATACTAAATTGAGTTTTCGACTCCTCGGGGGCACTGTAGAACGATACGAATGCCTCGGGAATGTGTATAACTCATGAAAAAATGGTAAATGGAAAGTTTATCATCTAGGGATGGTTTATAGCTGTATAATATTGGACTCTTATGTATTAGAGTCAACTGAAATAGTTATTAACCTATTATCATTTGATATGTAATGGATAAATAGGTATGGGACAAATGGTTGTGGTGCATGTAAAGGCAAGAAACAACCGGGATTTAAATGCAGCTAGTATCCAGGTGAGTAATCTCACTTATATCATATATGATATGTGTTAATTGGACTGTTGCAGAATGAAACAGATTCGGGGGACGAAATTTGACAGTTTACAGATGCTTTAAAAAGACAATACCAGATAAGTCGTGAGTCTACGATAGACAAGAACGGAGCTGTGAGTCAATAAAAAGACAATACCGGATAAGCCGTGAGTCAATGAAATGACAAGAACGGAGCCGTGAGTCTAGGCAAAAGCGGGATAAACCCGTGAGCCATAAATGACTATACTATAAAATGTTATTAAATGGTGCGGCCACTTGTGGCTATGATATTGGATTTTATATCCAACTGGTGCGGCATATATGGCTATGATATTGGATACTATATCCAACTGGTGCGGCCTATACGGCTATGATATTGTTATATGGAAATGGTGCGGCCTTATGGCTATGATATCGGGTTATTGAAACCAATTGGTGCGGCCTGAGGGCTATGATATAAATGTTGGAACTGTTCTGGTGCGGCTTGTATAGCTACGACACATGGTGCGGCCTATATAGCCATGATATATGGTACAGTCCATTGTGACTAAGAAACATGGGACAGAAATTGTTAGATATGATTATATGTGCAAATAACTGACGTGTCTTGATAATTGCAGGTTATTATGATTCAGCCTGTAAGGCTACAAATTAGGATGTGAAATCCTAAGAGATATGTGGTCAGCCAGTAAGGCTAGGGGTTTGGATTCGATATCCAGACAGATATATGAATGTATTTTTATACATGTTATTTGCAGATACGATTACTCACTGAGCTTTATAGCTCACGTTATTTGTTAAATGTCCCTGCAGGTTAGCATGATCCCGATATGGGAAAAGATAGAGTCCGTGACTAAAGAAGTGGGACGTTTAGATGCTGTCTGTAGCAGCCCGGCTTCAAAGGAGATTACGGTATTTTATACTCTCCTTGATACACTTGTACCCGTATTTAATAAAATATACCCCTTTTGTTATGGTTCTATGTATTGAAACCTTTGTTTTAAATGAAAATTTTTCAGGGGTGTTTTTGTTTTAAAAGCCGGGTGTTACCAGTTGGTATCAGAGCCGTGGTTTAAGTGAACTAGGTGTCTATAGAGTAGATTCCTGGACTTAAACCTTGAGATAGTAGACATGACGTATAGTTAGGTGTATATAAGTTGTTATTATACGTATATAACCTAACCATTGTTGACTTCTGACGTATAAAAAGTATGAGCGGCGAATCTTACCGGGAAGAATTTAGGGCGTGGAGCTTTAAGTGTTGGACCAGCCCTTTCTCAAGGCTCCATTGAACGAAAAGCAAAGAGACAAGTAGCAGAAAATCCACATGACAAGAAATAGTAGCTGTTGTGGTCAGAAAAAGAAATTGGGTGCTCACCCTGACTGATATTCAAGGTGAAAGAAAAGTAGTTGAGACTACAAGAAAAGCAGAAAAATGTTAGTGGACGCTTCAGGAGAAGTTACCACGATTTAGGTCCAACCTTTAAGGGAAGGGACCAAAACGAAAAAAGTGATGCGGTGTAAGAAGTGCAGGAAAAGCACTCAGAAAATTTTAGAGTTGAGACTCTACCGTTAAATGGCTGAAATTGCAGAAAATGGGAGTATATTGCTCGAGCTTGTTGAATTGAACGGAAGTGTTTCTAGCGCGGAGCTATAGATCACTTTCCTACGAAATGTTCACATGCTAAATGTGGAGTAACATGTAATAAACCCAGGAAAGAACAGGGAGAAAAGAAAGAAGAAACGAACGGTAAAAAAGGACCAGTGGTACCATGAGCATTCCAGCAGACTGTGGAAGAAGCTCGTGAGGAGACTGATATGGTCTCCGATTATAATTGTTTTGGATATAACCCCGTGTATGTTATATTTGATCCATGAAGCTGTGCTTGGGATCGGTGACTTTGATTTCTTGTCTGAATATTTCATCAACGATTATGGATGAAATCTTTGAAGTAGCTATAGCAGATAGCAAATATGTTCGAGATATTGAACATCTGGGAGGTTGTCTGCCTAGGATTTACGGGACCATTTTTCCCTATAAATCTGAAGCCGATGACTACCAATGAAAATGAAGTAATTGTGCGTATGAATTGGTTAGCAATGAATGATGCTAACATGGATTGTAGAAAAATGAATTGCATAAGTCCAACTATTTCAAATAAAAGCTTCTTTTATTTTTATTTTTTCAGATTGAAGCGAAGTTTACACACAGAAATACAATTAAACATAATACAATTTACAAACACAAACACAATTTAGAAACATAAAACAATTTACAACCATTCTATTGTATATTGCTCTAAGGTGAAACAATTGCATGGTCATGTGAAGGAGCCTTGAGAGTTGGGTGGCCTTCTAATCTTTATAGAACGTTTATGCAAACGAATCATGATAAAGATTGCTACACATGTAGCCATAAGAGCAATACTAATGCTTTCATTGTAGTCTATTGCTTAAAAAAAGTCAATGTTGTCAATTTGGTTAACAATGGTTCATTTTAGTATGTTTATGTGATCCAAGTCATAGAAGTAAAGAATGGCATCTTTTTTAGAAAAAAGGAGTATCTATATAATGTGAATAAGGATAGTGATTACAAACAAACAACCCAAGAGTAAGGTCCCGTTAGATGATGATTTATGAACAAAACCACATATATACTTTTAACATGATGTGTGGGGATATAATATATAAAAAGGAACAAGAAAACAAAAATTCCTATGAATATCCAATGAATATAAGAGGGTTCATCAACTATTTACTATTGTTTAAGTGTCAAACGTATCAACTATTTACTATTGTTTAAGTGTCAAACATATATCAAGGATTATCTGTAATTAGCCAAGACCCTAGACTAGAGAATATGTCAGTTATTCCTCTTCCCCTTCTTCTTCTTGACTTCTTCAACCAAAAGACGCAATGTTTAAGTGTCAAACATATATCAAGGATTATCCAATGAATATAAGAGGGTTCATCACATATGAATTATTAATCAACCTTTAATTTTGTAGTTATTATTATTTACCACAAATAATAATAACCTATAAGATTAAATTGCAAGTTTAGTATCATTTGATGTTAAATCAAATTTAACGTTTCTAAATGATCAATTGGTGTCAAACTTGTTGTTGGTGTGACCCTATAGGATCATGTATTATTAGTAATATCATTTTATGATCATCCTTAGGCATATAGAACTAACACAGGGATCCCTCCACATTCTCCCCCCACTACAGTTAAATTTCGTCCTCGAAATTGCTGGTTCGTGATTCTACTCATGACTCACTTAGTCATCAAACTGTGTACCCCTGGCTAAATGTACACAGTCACAGTCTACCTTAAGAATGAGGAGGGATCCCTTATCCTACATCGACCGTGGAGGAGAACTAAGCATCTCTTTATATGGGGTGTGGATACCTCCCTATCACAACGTGTTTTAAAGCCGTAATCAATATTGTAAAACTCAGCCTACTTGGCCGAGTACTCGGAATCGGGTGTTGTCCAAGGCGCTTTTATTGGAATCGGCCAAAATACTCGGACTCGGTCAGAATCAGTCAACATCGGTGTTACTGGTCAAACTCGGTGCTACTCGGTCAACATCGGTGCAACTCGGTGAACCTTGGAATCGGTCAAACTCGAGAATTTTGAATTTTTTTAGAATAAGTAATCATATTTTTTTGTAATTAGTTTAAAACATATCATATATTTACTCATTTAATAAATATTTTGTTGTTTAATTTTAATTTTGTTTAATTCAAATCAAATTTGATTCAATTATGACTATATTCAGTATTTCAGTATGTATAATCATAAAATATGTACGTATTTACTCTATCAGAGTACTCACCGAGTACTCCCCACCTAGACCGAATACTCGTTGCTCGCTAGTCGGCCGACTTGGCACCACCTAGCGACATTTGCAACATTGTCCGTGAGGGCAGCAGATCCCATAAGAACTCTGCAGTTAAGCATGCCCGGGCAGAAGAGGTTGGGGATGTTACATTAAGGTAGCATATGCTTTTGAAATTGATCCTACGCTTGGAAATGATCAATGGATACAAAAGGATGGGGAGAAAATATACCTGCCTGTCATGAAACGTTCGTCGGACGACCCAGGAAAAATAGAATAAACCCTCTACTTAGTCTAAAAGAAGGCACAAGTGTCCACGATGTATTGAGTGTGGACATCTGACAAGACATGCAAGAATCCAACGTTTCAATGTTTGGATCCAAGTGAAAAATCCAATTCTAAAAGAAACAAAAAAGTTTCCGCAATAGGTTGTCTTTTTTATAAGTTTTATTTGGTTGAAGAATTTTTTCAATCTAAAATAAGGATCAAGTGTCAAGTATTTATGCTTCATTCGTTTGTTAGAACCTCACATGAGTTAACAATTTGATACAAGTTTTTCTCTATGGATTTGCATTTTTTGTGAGATTGGTTATATTGTCTAATACTCACTAACCACATTAAGAACCATTTTTGTAAAAATATAAATAGGTTTGTACATGGAACCATTTCTTTAAAAAATAAATTATACAAACGAAGCATTTATGTAAAACAGTTTGGTACATAGGGACCATTTCTGTAAAACAGTTTTTTGTATAAGGACCATTTATGTAAAATAGTTTTGTGCATAGGAACCATCTTTGTAAAAACTTTTCTGCAAAAGGACCATTTTTGTAAAAATAAATAAATAAATAAATAAGAATTGTATAGGACCAGTTCTTAAAACAGTTTTCCGTATAAAGACCATTTGTGTGAAACGGTTATGTACACAGGGACCATTTTTGTAAAAAGTTTTCTGCAAAGGGGCCATTCTTGTAAAAAAGTTATCCGCATAGGGACTGTTTTTGTAAAAAGAATTGCATAAGTCCAACTATTTCAAATAAAAGCTTCTTTTATTTTTATTTTTTCAGATTGAAGCGAAGTTTACAAACAGAAATACAATTTACAAACATAATACAATTTACAAACACAAACACAATTTAGAAACATAAAACAATTTACAACCATTCTATTGTATATTGCTCTAAGGTGAAACAATTGCATGGTCATGTGAAGGAGCCTTGAGAGTTGGGTGGCCTTCTAATCTTTATAGAACGTTTATGCAAACGAATCATGATAAAGATTGCTACACATGTAGCCATAAGAGCAATACTAATGCTTTCATTGTAGTCTATTGCTTAAAAAAAGTCAATGTTGTCAATTTGGTTAACAATGGTTCATTTTAGTATGTTTAAGTGATCCAAGTCATAGAAGTAAAGAATGGCATCTTTTTCAGAAAAAAGGAGTATCTATATAATGTGAATAAGGATAGTGATTACAAACAAACAACCCAAGAGTAAGGTCCCGTTAGATGATGATTTATGAACAAAACCACATATATACTTTTAACATGATGTGTGGGGATATAATATATAAAAAGGAACAAGAAAAACAAAAATTCCTATGAATATCCAATGAATATAAGAGGGTTCATCAACTATTTACTATTGTTTAAGTGTCAAACGTATCAACTATTTACTATTGTTTAAGTGTCAAACATATATCAAGGATTATCTGTAATTAGCCAAGACCCTAGACTAGAGAATATGTCAGTTATTCCTCTTCCCCTTCTTCTTCTTGACTTCTTCAACCAAAAGACGCAATGTAACTGAAAAAGGCTTACACTCCATGATTTTGTCAATTTCCTCCATTTTCTTCTTCCTTTCTTCCTCCCGTTTCTTCCTCCTTTTCTCCAACCTCTCCTCCCTCTTCTCCCTCTTCTCAAGCCAATCCTCTTCCTCTTGCTCCATGTTGTCCTTTATATTTTTCCAATCTCGCGTATCAGAATTATCGGAATCATCGTTAGAATCTTCTTCTACTTCTTCTTTTACTTCTTCTTCACTATCATCATCTTCCAAATCACCTGGCATGTCAGCCCGCACTTTATCCGCTTGTTCCGTCGCGATTTCGTTAAAAGTAGCCTCGTCTAATTCCCACTCACCTTCGTTCACTGTATTGATCACCACTAGCCGACCATAAAAGTACTGCATTGTAACAAAAAGTAATTACATTATTATTCGGAAAAAAATACATAAATACAAATTTATTTTAGAAGACGAAACTGACTAACCGCTTTCCATGTGACATCGCCATCTATTATTGTTGTGTTTGCGATAGTGAAATGCCCTTCAACAGCAATCCGAGCTCCGTCCTCGGAAAGGACCCTGGGCACCTCTCTCATTTTTAGAACTTCACCACATGCACCACACTGTTCAATAATATATCAGGACCTATTACTGTAATGTTTTCATTGGAAAAAATTATTCAAAGTAAAGTTCAACACTAAAATTGTAATTTGAAAAGTAATTTTTATCAAGGTACAATGTCAAAAAATATTCCAACTTTAATGTCTTAATAATAGAAATTTGAAAAGGGTACGGAGTACAGCACTAAAATTGAAACTATAATGCTATGATTGGTAAGATTTACATATTACAATCTTTTAATAGTTACAATTTTAAATATATATATATATATATATATATATATATATATATATATATATATATATATATATATATAATTGTTAAGCATAATCAAACCACTTACAGTGTCGGTCTTCTTGAACTTATCTTCGCCTTCAGACCAATTAAGTAGAATGCTTATGGCACCTCCACACTTACACGTAAATCGCAATGTCATAGTGGCCACACGAGTATCATCCACAAATAATGGACGTCCTATGTATTTAAAGGCATACCTAGTTATGGCTGCCATGACAGAATGTTTTTGTACCTGCATGTATTTGAATGATGTTATTATAATTGGTAGATTTTCCAAAGTATGATGTTGTAGTAGGAGAATGAAAGTAGAATGTTATAATAAGCAAATAAATGATACCGAATGGAATCCACAATTACAAAGAAAACAAATCAACAAGCATAATTGAATCTTTATGAGATTCTCAGGAAAAAAATTACAACCCTTCACAACAGTATGTTGAATTTTTTAGGTAACATTCACATTGTAATTTCAAATCTTTTTTCCTTATTAAGATTTTGTAATTTGAAAAGTAGTGAAAATTGCTTTGTATTTGAATGATCTTCTATAATTGGTTAAGAGTTTTCAAAGCACAATGCTATAATAGGATGAAATGAATATAGGATGTTGTAACAAACAAATCAATGGAAATATGTTGATAACTTGATATTTCATAAATTTCAACCAAAATCAGAAAAGATGTAATGGCAGACATCTTACGAGACTTCTTCAAAGAATCGGCGACCAAAGTGGCTTTATTAAACAAGAATTTTGCAGAAGATTCAAACAAACATATACTCAAGGCATTCGTATAATCCATAGTTACCTAAATTCGCTGAAACAGCCACGATCTACGAACTGTCCGCTTCGTACCCAATCGGAAATCGAAAGCGATCCCGATCGATTCCAATTCAATCTCTGTCGGCCCTAATCGAAGCTCCAATTGTACCGATTGATTCCTAAAATGTATCGACGTTATTTACGTTTTCCCCAAAATAATTAGGATATCCGCGAATCGAACGAAGAAGAAAAAACGATCCGGAATAAAGAAGCCATACCTCAAAAGCCACAAACTCTTCAATTAACTTCACTTCGCACCTTCGTGGTTCACCGATGGATATAGAGGACGAAACTGTTGTAGGTTTGTTTGATAGGAAAGAGATGGTTAATAGCCGTGTCATCTGGGGGCTCGAAATATTTATATGTTTACAGTATGAAATTGTATATTTACTTTATTTGGTTATTTAAAACGCTAATAGCAATCAGATCAAATGGCAGAGGTGTTGGAGCATTAAATTGAACGTCGTACGTTCGAGTATTGGCAGCTTCAAACCTGCAACTTTTTGCGATTTTATGTTTCTCATTTGGCAGTGGGCTCCATTTTCTATTTAGCCCAAACACATACTATTCCATTTATATGGATTTGGTGCATTTTTTTTTTTTTTTTATATAACATATGGTTTCTTTTCTTTTTTTTATAACATATGGTACTATTGATGGATTTTGGTTATAAATAAAAAAGTTATTTTTAAGGCCCATTATTTATTCTTCGCACACCCTTAATATCAACGGACCCGCTTGGGTTTATGGAGTGTTTTAGATTTGCCCAAAAAGTTTCACTTGTGGGCTTCATTTTCCATTTAGCCCAAACACATAGTAGTATTAATGGATTTTTGTTATAAATAAAAAAATTATATTTAAGGCCCACTGTTTATTCTTCATGTTTTACTAAGATTTCTGATTTCTTTCTGGTTATTATGCCGTATTACATTTTTTGGGCTAATAAACAGGAGGCCATGGCCTCCCTAGGCCCCTTAAGTGCGCCCCTAATTTTAAATTATACTACAATGATAACAAGTAAGTGGAAATCCTATGAACCTAACAAGCGGAAACAACCAAAGAATCGGGGATCGAGTGCAGAATTTTTAAGATCACTGTCATCTAGGGTTAGGGTTAGCGACTCAACGATATCTTACATTTCTTTTTCTTTTTCTTTTTGTCTAGATACAAGTAACAATGAAATCACAAAGAATTGGGGATCGAACAAGCGGAAACAACCAAAGAATTGTCAAATAACAAGCGGAAACTAACAAGTGGAAACAACGAAATCAGAAGTAAAAGACAAATCACAACGAAATCAGAAACTAACAAGCAGAAACAACCAAAGAATTGGGGATCGAGTGCAGACCTGAAATCAACGAAAAAGACGAAATCGTCGTTGGGAACCTCAGAACTTGGGGGAATGATTTTCTGTGGGGAAATCGATTTTCATTTTGTAATTGTCGACGAATTTGAAAATGGACATATGTACAGAAATAGTCCTTTCTAAATACAAAAAATACAGGAAAATCCTTATATTTCATCTTATTTATGTGGTCAAATAATGGCCTACAAGAGTATTGTGTTCCTCCCATTTTATCTTTACAATGTCTTTTTCTTAACTTTTTGATTCATCCATAGCTTTTATTATAAATATTTCAAAAAAACAGATATATAAATATGTCATATAATTATTTGGTGGGTTATAACACTACTTTGTTTACTTTATAAATTGTTTTGTGAACTGATTATACGTTCTTCTTGGAGGTTTTACTTTAAACATAATTATACTTTTATTCCATTTAATTTATAAAGTGTATTTTTCAAATTTTACAATATTTAGTAATTATAGATTTGGTCATCAAACTTATATATCCTTCTTAGTTATGAAAAAATGAAATAATCATAAGATTTAATCCTTATAGTTTTTAATTTAGGATAACTGCAACACTTTAGTCTTTGTAATTTTTAATTTGTATTAATCAAAGTTTTGACATCTTTAGTTTTACATTCAATAATTATATATTTGGTCCTTATGGTTTTGAATTTCAATAATTACGGTTTTAATCATTATAGTTTATAGATTGTAGTACCAAAACGGTCTTTGAGTAATAGTGATATTACAGAAATGGTCCATGTATAATAGCGATATTGGAATGGTCATGTCAAAGAAAATTACAGTGATAGTCCATAGATTAATAGCAAAAATGATCTATCTGTAAGAGAACATAACATAAATGTTGCTGAAAATATACACTTCATAAACCTGCCGCAACGTGCGAGGATACCAACTAGTTTTCGTAAAAGTGGTGGGGAACGGCGAAACAATACAAGATCATAAGGGATTAAGGTATTTTTGGTCAAATAGCCAAACCCTAGTCAAAGTTATGTTATAGCTTAACAGCCTCAATGGGGTTTCGTGACGAGGCTGCCAACCCCTGCCCCGCTCTTGAAATAAAACGGGGTTAATTTCTCCCCCACCCCCGAAAAATTTTAGAAAAATACCCTCATACGGATCGGGTTCCTATGGGCTCAGGATCCCACGAGGGTTTTTGACATCCCTATTAAAAAAAAGACAGACTCAAATCAGAACAATTTGAATCCCTAAACAAGAAGTGGTATATGTATCTACGCTTAAACAGAAGAAGCCAGTAGTAAAAACTAAATCACACCAACAATTCAACACACATAAAATTGTAAAATATTGACATAATACAAAAAGATAATAGAACTTGCGGTACATGAAGTATCATTGAAACCAAGAGAAGCAAAGCAGACGAACTCTAGGGCACAAATTCTATCGATTCTCCATAAAATGGTTATTGGATCACTATGACTTCCAAACACCAGTTAGGCTAGGCAGAGTCGATGCGACTTCGGCGTGGGTTCAACCACGGCACCGCCTGCACCGAAGAGATGATGGTCCCGCTGTGCAGGTTGGCAATAGATGGAGGTGCTCGGGTTGGGGTGTGGCAGGGTGAAACCGAGTGAACTCAATTTTGTATAAAAATATTATTTCAAAAAAATATTACCCCCCTATAAATATCTCATCCACCTCTTAAAAATCACACATTTCTTTATTTCTCAACTCTATAAAATTATTTAACTATCTACAAAATTTTATAAAAATGGCTGAATTAGGAAATAATCAGTTGGGATAGACTCCAAAATGAAAGGATTTGACACTAAAACTCTCAAAATTCAACACAATTTAGTTACACCTATTAGCGAACCAAGAAAACGGGGAAACCGACGATGAGATTGTTCAACAAACACCACTACATTATCGGGTGACATACAACAAAGACTTTACAAACGTCGAAGCATAGAATGTTGTGAAAAATTCACCTAGATGGTCTCCTCGATTTTAGGTTTTAATTTTCTGTATTTTTTCTAATTTTCTAATGGTGTGCTTTTTTAATTAAATGTGATTTGTCTTTTACTTTTATTTATTACTTTTTAAAATTATTTTATATATTAAATTAAATTTTTTTCTCTTTTTTTGATTTATTTAATGAATTTCAATATAGAAAAT
Source organism: Cichorium intybus (assembly GCA_023525715.1). Classification (NCBI taxonomy): domain Eukaryota; kingdom Viridiplantae; phylum Streptophyta; class Magnoliopsida; order Asterales; family Asteraceae; genus Cichorium; species Cichorium intybus. The sequence goes on along the minus strand of CM042014.1, from coordinate 40,213,659 downwards.
ATGATTTGACATTAAGGGTTGAGAAAGATATGTTAGCGGTGGTGTGGGTTGGTGAAAGATAAAGAACTGTAGGTATGTTGCTATTCTGGGTATAAAGTAAAGTAGGTTGCTATTTTATGTGTTTTCAACATTTACATGAGCTGTTATTATTCACATAGTATTGTGGCTTATATGAGGAAAGTATTCGCAAAGAATCCTCAAGTGGAACAACAAAGATTGCATATGAGGGTATTTCTGGAAACTATTGATCCAAAAATCAAGCTCTTTTGGTTGGTCTTGTTTATCTTTAATAGCAACATAATTTTGGATTTGTAGCCATTTTGACTTATTATGTAATGTTTGCTGTGCAGATTCTAATATCAGGCTTTGTGAAAACTTCTCATTTTGAAGAGTACTTATTGTTGGATTAGGTGTCTAAGCCATGACTAATAATTAGTATTTGCCTAATTAATAGTAGCACAGTCCATTTGGGTTGCCCTCATGGCTGGAGGTTTGTTGGAAAGTTAAGTAGAGAGAAATGGTTGATTTATTATATGACTAATAAATCAAGATATTGTTTGTTAATATATTATGGAGATGATATATTAATTAGAAATAATATTGTTTGATTAATAATTAATCAGAAATTAATTGGATTAATTTCGGTGACATTAATTGGATTAATCAGGAGGTCAGGGATTAAAGTCGTACGAATTCAATAGTTGAATTGCGGCGCGCGGCGCACCAATGTAAAGGCTGCGACGCGCGTACATATCCGTACAAATTCAATAGTTGAATTGCGGCGCGCGGCGCGCCATTGCAAAGGCCGCGGCGCGCGTACACATAATCCGGAAAATGGGCTGCGGCTAGGGTTTCTAGCTTTACCCTTTAGTTCCCTATAAATAGGGAACCCTAGGCCTCATTATCAGCTGCTCATTCTATTGTTTCTCTCTGGAATTTCGATCCATAATCCTCTCGGCTTGGGTGTGATCTCATTTGAGGCAGGATACTTTTGCTACTCAGCTTCCAGAAAATTTTAAAAGGTTGGTTTCTCTAATTTTATTCTTTTAGTTAATTTTCTTATGGTCTTTAGGTTTTGTTATATGTTCAATTAGAAGAAAACATAGATCCTTATAGGTTGCATGTGAACTTAGGTTATTTAGTTCATGGTTGCAGAAAACATTTCAGTGGTATCAGAGCCTGTTTTGTTTTCTTGTTGAATTGCTATAACTGTTTTAGGGTTTAAAGCTTATAAACCCTAATATTTATCAGGATCGATTTCTAGGATTAGGGTTTTGGAAACCCTAATCCCCCCTTGCCTATTTCGAAAATCTCAATTAGGGTTTTAGAAGGTTTTCTATTTTTGGTAACTTTATTTGTTAATTAAATGGATAACCTTAAACCCCATTATTTGAATTCGATTTTTAGGGGGTTTAGGATAGGTTTTAATTAATTTGATTAATTTGGATAAACCTGTCTTCAACTGAATTAATTTAATTAATTGTTAATTAAAAGATAATTCAAAAGGATTTAATTAATTTTAAATTGTCGAAAATTAATGAAAAATCCAGAAAAATATTTTAAAATGTTTAAAATATTTAGATTTAATTAATTTAATTAATTGGTAATTAAAATTGATTAAATCGAATTTAAGGTTTAATTTAATTCAAAATTTTAATTGTTAAATTTGGTAAAATTAAAAGATAAACCTTGAATATTTTAAAGGGTTTTAAAATACATCTTATATATGTTATTAATTGTTAATACTATATGTATAAGATAAAATTGGTCAGTCAATTCTTTAGTAGGCCTCATTCACGAAGCTGGTCTATAAAGTGGGTATAAGGAGGCTGCCTGTAAAATGGCAGTCTAATGGGTGAACACTCTCACCCACCGCTCGCCTGATCAGTGGAGGGTCGTTAGCCGAACAGTTTTGATAGGACCACATAATCATTAAAAGTATAATGATCAAAGTACTAGAACCTTTACACAAAATCCCAATCTAGTTACTTTAAGAAAAATGTGAATTTGATGCTACCCCATGAAATTGCACATTGCACTTTATGAAACGTTGGTGGAGCGTGTGTGGTTTACCGGCACACCAATGGGGGTTCATAAAGAGTGGCAATGGGTGTCTCAGGTGTTATCATTGTTGATGGAGCGTGTGTGGTTTATCGGCACATCAATTTGAGATGATAATGGACCCCGAGAGTACCGAGCTAATTTGCATGGTTATTCACACCCGGTTTGTGATCCTCGGCATCCCAGTCACAAACGGTGGGGCATATCCGAGATTAAACATGCTATTGAACAGTTCAATAAATCTCATAAGAAACTAGGAATTCCATTTATAATAAGATTATTTTTCCGCGGTGGAATTAGCTGAATCGTCATTCGCCTACCTTTATAAAAATTTGCTTATAGATTACGGCATCCCTCTTCTATGTTGCAAATTGTTATAGTTGGATCCTAGCCTTATTTTATATTGGGTTATTATAAGGACCGACAAGTATCTAATTAAACTTACCTTCTTTTATAGATGTCTTCTGCTGATCAATCCGCTCCCCACTCAAACTCCAGTGTTCCCTCAATCCTCTCATTATGTTCCAAGGTTCAATTGAACGGGACAAACTACAATGACTGGATTAGAAATATCAAGATGGCTCTGAGGTACGAGAACAAAGAGTATGTCCTCGAGACCGAGCTTGTCGATATTGACCCTGAAACTGCTACTCCCGAGGATTTTTCCTTGTACCAAAAACATTCTGATGATGCGACCAAAGTGGCCTGCATCATGATTGCCACAATGAACCCCGAATTGCAAAGAATATACGAAGACTACTGGCCCTTTGAGATGCACAAGGAGCTTGCGGAAAAGTTCCGCAAGCAAGAGCGCATCGAGAGGTGCGAGGTGGTCAAGGACTTCACGAACAGCAAACCTAAAGATGGAGAGTCCATCTGCACTCATGTGCAAAGAATGCAAGGTTACGTGGAGCGGCTTAGAAAGCTTGCGATGCCTGTACCGGAGCAGTTGGCCGTTGACATAGTGCTTAACTCGTTACCGAGTTCTTATGACCAGTTCAGGCTGGCTTATCATTTGAACAACAATCAGGCTAATATGACTGAGTTGCATCGCATGCTTCGAGTAGCTGAGGACGGGATGAAGGGTAAAAGTGTACCCTCGGTTAATCAGCCCGTCCTAGCCATCGGAAGTGGCAAAGGAAAGAAAAGGAAGGGCCCTCCTAAGCAAAATTGGAGGGAAAAGGTTCAGGTCGGGTCATCCAGTAATGGCTCGAGAACCAAGACTTCCCACATTCCTTGTGTGGCCAACCCTGATGAAGCCAACTGTTTTTACTGCAAAGAGAAGGGCCATTGGAAGAAAAGCTGCCCCAAATACTTGCAGGATGTCAAGGATGGGAAAGTAAAGCCATCGACAGCAGGTATGTACACTATCTCTAAAAACTCACCATCTTCTAATTCTTGGGTCCTTGATACAGGATGTGGTTTTCACATTTGTTCTTATCTGCAGGGCCTAAAGGAAAGCAGGGAGGTGGAGCACGGTAGACTGAACTTGATCATGGGCAATAGGAGATCGTCCCATGTTACCAAGATCGGCGTTTACAGATTAGTGCTTAGTAGTGATGTTAATATAGAGTTATTTAATTGTTGCTATTCGCCAGAAATGGCAAGAAACATTATTTCATTTCACGCATTGTTCAGACAAGGATTTCAATTTTCTTTTGATAATAAAATTGTCTCGATTTCTGTTTTCAAAAATGGTATTTTGATTTTTACTTCTTATCCTTGTGAAGGTGTGTATGAAACTGTTGAATGTGTTGACAATTTAGGACATAGTGTAAATTATATTGATTCTACTAGTGGTGTAGAAAAGGCATGTCTGTGGCATAGTCGGCTCGGGCACATCAGCAAGAAACGCATCGCCCAACTCCAAAAGGATGGAGTGTTGGAATCATTCGACCTCAGGTCGGATGATGTATGCGAATCTTGTCTGTTGGGCAAGATGACTAAATCACCTTTCAAAGGATCTTTTGAAAGAGGTGAGGGTCTGCTGGACATCATTCACACGGATGTGTGTGGTCCATTCAGATCAACCACAAAGGATGGCACGCGGTTCTACGTGACCTTTACCGACGATTTTAGTAGATACGGTTATATCTACTTGATCAAGCACAAGTCGGACACCTTTGAAAAGTTCAAAGAGTTTAAGAACGAAGTAGAGAATCAATTAGGCAGGAAGATAAAGATGCTCAGGTCCGACAGAGGCGGAGAGTATCTAAGTATCGAGTTCCTAGACTATCTAAAGGAATGCGGAATAGTTTTGCAGTTGACACCTCCCAGGACACCACAGTTGAATGGTGTTGCAGAGAGGCGCAACCGAACCCTGTTGGACATGGTTCGTTCCATGATGAGTCGAGCTTCACTTCCCATTCACTTCTGGGGGTATGCCTTAGAAACTGCCGCCCACATCCTCAATCTTGTCCCAACTAAGAAGGTTGCTAAAACACCTCATGAGATGTGGACGGGGAAAGTTCCCTCGTTGGCACATATCAAAGTCTGGGGTTGTGAGGCTTTCGTTAGACAAGAGACTCAAGACAAACTCGCAGAAAGAAGCGAAAGGTGTTTCTTCCTTGGTTATCCCAAACAGTCCTTTGGATATCTATTCTACAGACCAAGCAAGGACGTGGTCTTTGTAGCTAGACGAGCGGTCTTTCGAGAGAGAGAGCTCATATTCAAAGAGGACAGTGGGAGTACCATTGATCTGGAAGAAATTCAAGAGTCATCAGATGATGCAACCTTAGGAGAAACTAGCAACCAACATGAGGAAGAAGTTCCTGTTGGTCCGACAGATGTATCCTTACCTCTTAGGCGTTCCGGTAGGGTTAGCATGCCACCCGAGTTTTATGGGTTCCATATAACTTCGGATGGGGACACGTTTGTCAGTGATAGGACACTGATAAATTTGGATGAACCAGCTAACTACCAGGAAGCAGTGGCGGGCCCTGAGTCTGCCAAGTGGAAAGAGGCCATGGATAGCGAGATCAAGTCCATGTATGACAATCAAGTTTGGAACTTGGTTGACAATGTACCGGGTCGAAAGACAGTCGGGTGCAAATGGATCTTCAAGAAGAAGACCGACATGGACGGAAAGGTACACACTTTCAAGGCAAGACTGGTTGCGAAGGGCTTTACTCAAACCCCAGGGGTTGACTATGATGAGACCTTCTCACCAGTAGCCAAGATAAAGTCTATTAGGATTATGCTGGCCATAGCTGCATTTCATGACTATGAAATTTGGCAGATGGACGTCAAAACCGCCTTCCTTAATGGAAAGTTGACTGAGGATGTCTACATGAATCAGCCAGAGGGTTTTGTCGATGCAAAGTATCCTAATAAGGTGTGTAAGCTTGAGAGATCAATCTATGGATTGAAGCAAGCTTCTCGCAGCTGGAATCTTTGTTTCCATGAGAAAGTCAAAGAGTTTGGTTTCTCTAGGAGCGAGGATGAGTCCTGCGTATATGTCAAGGCTAGTGGGAGTATAGTCACCTTTCTGGTGCTGTATGTTGATGACATACTGCTCATGGGAAACGATATTCCAACCTTGCAAGGTGTCAAGGCTTGGCTTGGGAAATGTTTCGCCATGAAGGACCTAGGAGAGGCTGCCTATATTCTCGGGATAAGAATACTGAGAGATAGGAAGAAGAGACTAATTGGACTTAGTCAGGGTACATACTTGGAAAAGGTACTGAAAAGGTTTAGTATGGAAAATTCCAAGAAGGGAGAGCTGCCTATCCAAAGTAATGCAAAATTGAGTAAGACTCAAAGTCCGAGTACAGACGAAGAAATAGTTGAAATGAGTCGGGTACCTTACGCTTCGGCCGTAGGATCGATCATGTACGCTATGACGTGTACTCGCCCTGACGTGGCCTTTGCCTTGAGCATGGTCAGTCGGTACCAGGGTAACCCTAGAAAGGCACATTGGATAGCTGTAAAGAATATACTCAAGTATCTGCGAAGGACAAAGGACATGGTGTTGGTCCTTGGAGGCAGTGATACATTGAGAGTTGAAGGATATACGGATGCCAGTTTTCAGACGGATAGAGACAGTGGTCGGTCTCAGTCTGGCTGGGTATTCCTTCTGAACGGAGGAGCAGTAACTTGGAAAAGTTCCAAGCAAGATACGGTGGCTGATTCTACTTGTGAATCAGAGTATATAGCAGCAAGTGAAGCGTCTAAGGAAGCGGCTTGGCTGAAGAACTTCATCGGTGACCTTGGAGTAGTCCCGAGTATTCAGGAGCCTGTGGAACTGTTCTGCGATAACGAAGGTGCGGTCACCTTGACAAAGGAACCGCGAGACCATGGAAAGTCCAGGCATATCGACAGAAAGTACCACTACATAAGGCATAAGGTAGAAGAAGGTCACCTCGTGGTAAAGAGGGTATCATCGGAAGATAATCCTGCAGATCCCTTGACAAAGGCTCTGAGTAGGATTAAGCATAATCAGCATGCTAGGAGCATTGGATTAAGAGATGATATAAAGTTTATGTAAATTAGATAGGTTTCAAAACTTGTAACAATGTATTGTATTTGACTCTTGTGATTTAATAATAGAGATTTATTAATGAGTAATGGTTTACTACTTTTGTCAATACTTTATCGTTGTGTTTTATTTTGCATGTTTTACTTCATGAATAATTGGATTATTCAAATATCCACAGTCGATTACACTTTTTGGGAGTAAGTGTGAAGTAAGACTGTCATGAATTGGTAATAGATTGTCTAAGGAGTTAGACATTGCAATTGGACTGCTGCACCATTCGTGAGTACTTGGAAATGGATTTTTGAGTATTGGATAAACCCGCGCTCAATGGATTGCTTCATGGATTTCATCACGAGCAATGTTGAGACGATAATATCTTTTGATCTTTAAGCTAAGACATATGAGTTATGATTTATTAGACGGTTGTTCATTGATAATACAAAAACGCATCGGTAACCCGGTGTTATAAAACGTATTGTTGTGAGTGATTTGTCTGGTAAAAGACATAAGTATATGAGTCGAAGCTTATTCGTTCCTTGACCCTAACGGGGAACAGATATCTGTAGGCCTCTCGATGAATTTGAAGTTGACTAAAATGGTTGGCCAACCGAGACTAAATTGGTAGTCTAAGAGTCATATGCAAATCGGATATCGAGGAACAGTGAATCAGACCAGGATTGACTTTAATCCATGTCTTGAGTCTGAAAATATCTTGTTGGACGGAGGATCATTTGATCACTTATCTATGGACAGAACTGATTAGATCAGAGTTTGGCAGTGGTTTCTAGGAAGCTAAAAGTGCTGGTTAATTAGAGGTTAAATTGGTAATTATAGTCATAGACTTATCCAAGTGGGAGACTGTTGGATTAGGTGTCTAAGCCATGACTAATAATTAGTATTTGCCTAATTAATAGTAGCACAGTCCATTTGGGTTGCCCTCATGGCTGGAGGTTTGTTGGAAAGTTAAGTAGAGAGAAAGGGTTGATTTATTATATGACTAATAAATCAAGATATTGTTTGTTAATATATTATGGAGATGATATATTAATTAGAAATAATATTGTTTGATTAATAATTAATCAGAAATTAATTGGATTAATTTCGGTGACATTAATTGGATTAATCAGGAGGTCAGGGATTAAAGTCGTACGAATTCAATAGTTGAATTGCGGCACGCGGCGCGCCAATGTAAAGGCTGCGACGCGCGTACATATCCGTACAAATTCAATAGTTGAATTGCGGCGCGCGGCACGCCAATGCAAAGGCCGCGGCGCGCGTACACATAATCCGGAAAATGGGCTGCGGCTAGGGTTTCTAGCTTTACCCTTTAGTTCCCTATAAATAGGGAACCCTAGGCCTCATTATCAGCTGCTCATTCTATTGTTTCTCTCTGGAATTTCGATCCATAATCCTCTCGGCTTGGGTGTGATCTCATTTGAGGCAGGATACTTTTGCTGCTCAGCTTCCAGAAAATTCTAAAATGTTGGTTTCTCTAATTTTATTCTTTTAGTTAATTTTCTTATGGTCTTTAGGTTTTGTTATATGTTCAATTAGAAGAAAACATAGATCCTTATAGGTTGCATGTGAACTTAGGTTATTTAGTTCATGGTTGCAGAAAACCTTTCACTTATGTGTAAAGGTAAATACAACTTTTTCACAAATTTATACTTGTACATGGTTTTTTAGGCGTTTTAGAAGTTTATACTCATACATTCATATTTACATGTAAAAATAATTTAAAAACATGTACTTTTTAAGATACAAAAATGGAATAGTGTTATAATTTAGAAAAAGGCTTTCGTAGAAAATTACAAATTTGGTTCCTGTGGTTTACTTTTTTTTAGTTTGTCCAAGGGAAAAATGGTTACTTTCAAAAAATTAATTGCTAAGTAGTTAAATTTAAGAGTAAATCTCATTTTTATCCCCGGATATAGCCGGTTTTTTCGGTCTTAGTCCCAAATAGATCTCTTAGGGTTTTGTAAAATTTTTTTTCCATTCTATCTTAAATGACGATATTTTTGGGACCAAAATAGCTGGTTTTTTCGGTCTTAGTCCCAAATAGATCTCTAAGGGTTTTGTAAAAAAAAAAATTCCATTCTATGTTAAATGACGATATTTTTGGGACCAAAATAGCTGGTTTTTTCGGTCTTAGTCCCAAATAGATCTCTTAGGGTTTTGTAAATTTTTTTTCCCATTCTATGTTAAATGACGATATTTTTGGGACCAAAATTGCAAAAAACCATAAACCAAAAATAATCATTTTTTTAACGGGGACCAAAAATGAAAAAAAAAACCTTCAGATAAGGACCAAAATTGCAAGAGGAAAATGGCAAAAATCAGTTATACTCAAGGACTCTAAAATCTTAACTTAATGATCCAGGGACCAAATTCTCGTGAAAAATAAAAAACTAGGACCAAAACCGCAAACTGGTTTCTTTTTAGACTAAAATTGAAAAAATGCGCTAGTTCAGGGACCAAAATTGTAATTTACTCTATCTTTATGTTCATCTTTAACTTTTTGTGAATTTAAACCAGGAAGCAATCTTGTTGGATCTTCTAAGATTGATTGGTCACCATCGGGCCCGCCTCACAACTACAATCCGCACCGTCCAAAAAATATACAACAATGCTAACCTCGACGGCTTCCCTTTTGCTGACTCAGTCTTCACCCGTGGTTGGGCCCCTTCTAACCGCCCATTACTATTAATCGAGCCAAACTACAAAGTCAACGGAGAAGAAAATCAAAAGGTCAAAGTCAAGGTCAACACAACAAGTCCTCAATAAAGTCAACACCAAGTCGGAAGCGAAAACCGATCCAAAAACAAAACACATCAACAACCACCAACGGCTGATGTCATCAAGAGTGGTAATAACAAAGTGACTTCTGATTTTGTAACCTTAGAAGTCTAATAATCCAGATGCCATGTATCGCGAATTGAATTTTAGAGACGAAATTCTAATAAGTGGGGATAGTTGTAATACTCTGGTTTAGCATAAAGATTAGAGTCAATTCATCTAATGGGTGAATTTCGTGTATACCCTTCTTAGGCCATCAGGTGTGCCCTCTCACTTAAACTCACTTTTGGGGTGCCACCTCAGCTTCTCTCTCTCCTCGCATCATCCATGGAAATGGTCACCTATAACTACCTCTCACTTCCTTTCACTTTTTAATTTAAAAACTTAATTAAAAAAAATTAAAACTATTAATAACTTCAGAATAAAATACTCCATTATAATCTAAAGTTGAATTAAAATGCAAATTTAAAAAAAGCCGTACACGATAACTTAAATCCTAGATACGATAAATTAAAACTTAAAATACGATAATTAAAAGCTAACTACGATCAACGAAACCTAGGTGAATTTTTGACAACATTCCACGCATCGAGATGCGTGAAATCAGTGACGTGTGTCGCCCGATACTCTTGTAAGGCTTGCTCAACGATCTCAGCGTCAGTGGTCCCGGGTTGTCGGTTCATCAATAGTGGTGCGTAAATTTGGTTAAATTTATACAATTTAACTGACATGTGTCTCCATTTGTTACAAAGGTGATCCTTACTTCGATATTGTATTGCGCCCAAAACTCTGTGAAACGATTCCGCTATACGTTTCCAGAAACCGCGGGCGTTATGCCTCACAACGTCGTCTTCACATATTTTCATGAAGGCGGTCGTTAAAGCTGCCTCTTCTTGTTGAGTCCATCCACAACGAATGTTTCCATTTTCCACCCCAGCCATTTTTTATAATTATATATATATATATATATATATATATATATATATATATATATATATATATATATATATATATATATATGTAAGACCCGTATCCTGATTATAACATATACTTAAAATAAGAGTGTTAGGAATTATATGGTCATTGGTAATTATAAAGCTAAGAAAAACTTTAGTTACAATTTCATATGAAAATCAGCATTTTGTGTTGTTTTTAGAAAAATCATAATTAATTCTAGAAAAATCGTTTGGACCTCAAACCAGTGCACAAAGTTTACAAATTGAGTCTAGTACAATTACCAAAAATAATAGCAAGCTTGAAAATGACATTATCGATGGTAAAAATGCAATCTTTACTGATTAGTTCGGAATTGACAGATTAGATAGTCTGTTTTCAAAAATTCATAATAAATCATAGAAAAATCGTATAAATACGTAAAATACATCCCTGGAAAGGTATTGAGATAAATTTCTGGAATATCAAATAAAAACGTGAATTTCATGTGTTTAAAGTCGGCTAAACCAGTCTTGAACAGACTGATTCTAGAAGGTATTATTTTCAACAAAGTTATATTATTAAAATCTTTTGTCAAAAGTGTCATGCCATTTTTTATTCAAGAATTCAAGTATAAATACCCCTCAAAACATCTCATAAACCACACAACTAAATCTCAATCCAATATATAGAGGTTTCTAAGCACTAGAGTGTAAGCAAGTGAGCGGAAGGAAGCTCAAAAGCCTAACGAAGGAGTTATAGATCTCGACGACTGGTCATAAGGTAACTACAAACCTTTCTATAGCTTAATTAGGTATTGTAAAATAGTTTTTGTTAAGAAGTAGAATATTTAATAAGTATAACATATGTTATATTATACTAATTTCTAACAATAGTAAACAAAAACCTTAAAATGTCGTTATTATAACAATTCGTAATTTCCGAAAATAATACCGATTGATTTACTTACGAGGACGGTGACTAGGACCATTACTTGGGATCTGGTTGATGGATTTTCCGAAAGGCTAAAATGCTGAAAGGATCCTGCCACCCCATCTAATCTTCTACTTGGCCGTTCTTTACTTGATAAATCATGGAGTATCATATTGGAATTATTGAAGGGTTTAATGATGCGACTATAATATAGTTAAGGATTAAGAAATGATAGATTTCTTATTATGTTAACAGTTAAAGTTGAAGGAAATACAAAGCCGAGAAAGATAAACGATATAGTCAACTATAATCAGGTGAGTCTTCTCACTATACTATAGGTGATATTGCATGCGTAGGAAGGAAGATATGTTAGACTAAGGTGATATTACCTGTTATGATAATTGTATGAATTATTGCTATGATAATGATTGTTTGTGGACGGAACGGGATAGCCCGCGAGCCAATAGGCTGAACGGGAATAGCCTGCGAGTCATTAGACGGAACGGGAAAAGCCTGCGAGCGATAAGACAGAACGGGAACTGCCCGTGAGTCTTCAGCGGAACAGGGATAGCCCGCGAGTCTCACAGACATATGAATGGTTATGATGTGTTGTATGTTATATGTGATGGATCGTATGGTATTTTGAGGAACTCACTAAGCTCCGTGCTTGCCCTTTCCCTATATAAACTATTGTTTCAGGTACATCAGGTACCATGGATGGCAAGGCGTGACGTGTATACACTGTGCTGCTTCATTGTAGGACTGTTTTTGAATGGATGTTCCGTTATGTTGTGATTTCATTAACTTTTGTTAATCCTGTGATGTTTTCATTAAACTTATAAGTTATGGAATTTTGTCAAAATTAATTAAGTGGCTTTTCTTATATTAAAGTGTTCGTTTAATTTTTTTTTAATTTTACCCTAAAATTTTGGGATGTTACAATATATATATATATATATATATATATATATATATATATATATATATATATATATATATATATATATATATATATATATATATATATATATATATATATATATATATATATATATATATATATATATATATATATATATATATATATATATATATATATATATATATATATATATATAGGTGTGTGTGTGTATGAGAAATATATGAGATGTGGATGTATATATATATAGAGGTAATTGAAAATTAAAAAGTTTTTTTTTTATTTTAAAAAATAGTCGTTAGCCAACGGCTAACTCATTCCCTCGCACGATGCCTAGACGTTGCACGGGGTCAAGAATGCGAGCTGCTCGCATGGGGGCGGTGTTCCCCACGGCGTCACACCCCTCGTCGGGTGGCACACCGGAGGGCCTAAGACCGTTTAAGGTAAATATCCATTTCTGTAATTTTAATTTCAAATATGATGTTTCTCCGTTATTCGAATAGTTTAAGGGGTCAAAACGTCTATTGACATTTCAATCAATTGTCATTGTCTTGATTAGAGGTGCACAAAAGAACCGGTTTTTTAAATAACCGAAAAAGAAAACCGAACCGGTTTTTTTAATAACCGAACCGGTTTTTAACCGGTTTTTATCTCAAACCGAACTAGTTTAAAAACCCCGGTTTTTCTTCCGGTTAACCGAACCGAACCGGTTTAAAAACCGAAAAAAACCGGTTTGAAACTCAATATCGCTTAAAAAAAAACCGGCCAAAACCGAACCGGTTATAACCGAAACCGGTTGGACCCAAACCGGTTTTTAAAAAAACTGGTTTTTAAAAAACCGGAACCGGTTTTTAACCGTCTTTTGTGCACCTCTAGTCATGACACCACTACAAATACAATCATAAAGAAACTCCATTTATACATTTTCTATACTTACATGTCATGGTAAAGTAATGGATCTTTTGTCATGCCAATCTTGAATCAAGGAACGAAGGGTATGATTAGGAGTAAGCCGTTTATGTTTAAATTTGTCAACGGTGACGTATTATGCCCCATATCTAACCACCTTTGTAAGCACTAAACTCATACGAAGATCCATCTGAAGCAACATGTGGGTCCCGCATTACATCCTGCAATATAGGACAAAAAAAGAAAGACGGTATAAGGCTACGAGGAATACGTCCAACGCAAACGGCGTGGGGACTACGTGGCACGTGGCCACGGCGTGGAACACCGCCCCCCCTTGGCGTGGGTGGCGTGGCCGTGGCTTGGCGTGGGTAGAGTCACGGCGTGAAACGCAAGAAAGTTTCTCTCTCTTTCTTTCTTTCTCTCTCTTCCTTTCTCTCTCTTCTTTAATAATATAATAATATTTAGAAAATCTATACATATTAATAAATGAGGCCATTTAATATCGCATGTCAATTATTTACATCCATTTTGCCAGGTGTCTTCATATTACGCTGTCTAAATTTTTTCCCCCGCATATACATCTATTAAATCATTGATGATAATTAATAGTTTCCATTTAAATTCCAATAATTAAGCAAAAAAATCAGGGGAACACCCTAAATCTCGGTACAGTTACTTCTCGGTTTTTGAATACCGATCCCTTCACCTCCGTAGCTTTTCTGCTCCCATTCTCTTTAAAACGCCCACTCCCACCATCCTTCCCACCACCATCGGGGAATAGGATGATAGTGATTACCAGAGACCGAAGATGAGGAAACCATGATGTCGTAATCATCTAAAACCAAGAGACCGAAGATGAGGAAACCATGATGTCGTAATCATCTAAAACCAACATACTCATTTGGGTCACGAGAATCGATAGACACAACCACACTCACGCCTCATGCCTGTCAATTAGTCACTCCAATTCTTCAATAATCGTCGAATCATCTAAGGTAGGGCATCGACATACAGCTCTCATGGTCATATATTCAATTTATTAGATCTCAATCATTGTCATTAATATCGAAATATATAATATTTGCTGGAACTTTATTTGACACAAGATGATATCAGAAATCGTAGCCAAACATTGACTACCGTCTCCAGATGATATCGAATCTTACAACCAAAGGGAAAGCATTAAGCATGCTTTGATTTTTTATATTTCTGATGTTTCTGCAATAAACATCAACTAGCATGCTTTGATTTTTTATATTTCTGATGTTTCTACAATAAACATCAACTGATGGTCACAAAAATAGAGACTTTGATGTTTCTGTTTTTTTCAACATTGATGTTTTCACTCTATGTCTTAATTGATGGTAGCAAAAATCGAGATTCTGATGTTTCTTTGACTCTATCTGTTACCACAACTTGCTTCTTCACCAACCACCACCAGCACCATCGTTTCTTATGATTTGGTATGATTTAAGATATTTGGATCAATTAATAATATCTTCTTGAAATAATTTGTTTCATCAAAGTAATATACGACCTTCATTTCAATTTCTCAATCAATATCAGTTGAATCTTTGATGTTTTTTAAGTGGCATAAGTAAAGATGATGGTAAGAGTTGTATATTTATGTTGATTGTTGAATTTAAAAACATAATACTGGAAAATTTTGGAAGAACTTTCTGTCCAAAATGCCCTTTCTTTGATGTTATTTGTTTGTGCTGATATGGTTTAGGGCAAATAATTGAAGCCCAAAATGAAGAATCTTGCCTTAAAATGTATGTTATCATTCTGCATGATTGTTTCTTAGAGAAAAAGTTAAAATTGTATTTTTTAATCAGAATAGAAACAAAACTAAAATAGAGAAGCCTGGTAGCATAGTTGAATGTCAAACATATTTTACCGGTGACTTTTTGAAATTATTATGCTTATATGTGTTTAAGGTTAGGTTTTTTCGATTTTGGTCCTTTAATGTTTACTTTTTCAATTTTGGTGGTCATTCGAGTTTTTCAATTTTGGTCCGATTTTTAAGTTAAATGACTATTTTGGGGTTTAACTATTCTCAACTACTCTGTATAGCGTACCTACGGAATTTCTCCGGGTCCGTTTTTGAAGATAAATAACCATTGTAGCAATCTACTACAACATTGTAGTTTCATTTTATTTTCTTATTGGACATTGTACTTTTGAGATACCTATCCCATTCTTGCATAGTGACTTAGGTTCACGTTTTTGGTTTTTATTTTTTTGTATTTTGTTTGTTACTTTATTCAATGTCAAAATTGTAAATTAGCAAGCAGTTTTAATTGAGCCTCTATGGTTGCAGGAATTAAAAGGTGGTTGATGCATGGGTGTTAGGACTTTTTTAATCTATTACAAAATTGTACTTCTAAAAACCTTTCAAATTTAATCATTGTACTTATAGTTATATTTTTTTATATGTGATGTGTGGGTTTGTACACTTGCACCAAATCTGAAAAATGTCAACAATACCCCTGATTTCAATATCTTATAATCAGAATATACATCAGTTTTGGTGATAAATCCTAGCATTAGTACTATTTTTGTAAATATTAACATGGTGTCTTCGTTCCCAAATATAAATACAACTATTTGGTGTATAATGATCTCACTCCGAGTATTAATATATTATCTCTTAACTTTAGTATTTGGTTATAAATGATAGATCGAAGCCTCTCATTAATGTAGTGATGATGTCATTAATCATGATACTAACAAGATTGGAGATAAAGAAATGTTTGAGAGAGTATTGAATAGAAACAAGTCAATAGTTAAAAAGGAAAATAAGTTTTAAAAATGTGGCATGATGACCTGAACGTAAAAAAGAAAGAAAGGGAGAAAAGTGACGAGATGATATTACAACCTAACCTTCTTTAGACTCTTCTATTAGATATTAACTCCTTTTGGCTTAACCCCTTTAAGTTACTTTTTTGGCTAAACCCATTTAGACATTCTATTTAGATTAAGTTGTAAAGAAATAACCATTTATAGTTGTCCAAATCAAGTACTTAAGTCGTTAAGTCAAAAATAAACAACCCCTAAGACCATGGTATCCTACAAATGTATTTGTTGTATATTTTTATAATAGCTACATCATAGTATCTTGTATCATGCAATATATCAAATTCCATGATTGAATAAAACAATTTTTTATCAAATAAGTTTCTTAATTGGTAACCGTGTAACACACGGGTTTATAATCTAGTTAAAAAATAAAAGGAAAAAAGTGATATGGAGTGGTGGGTATTTCCTTGGTGGTGTGGTAAGTAAGGGAGATGATGTGTCCGTGACGTGTCATCACTTTTTATGTGGGAACCAAATGAGGCACTCCGCATAGCCTAAGTATAACAGTCTCTTCATCCACGTCAGCACTAAACTCGTTGCCCAAACACCCAACGTGTACCGCCACGTCATCCGCCTTCTTCATCACCCCCTCCATCTCCTTCATCGCCATTGTCATCCCTGTATACCCACCTGAACACCTTACTGCTATTCCAGGAAGCTCCATTGCCACCTCCAATGGCAATTCTCCAACTCTCTGATCGAACGCCTCTATAACCGCAGCTTCATTCGTTGTTTCAAGAAACCCTAAATTTCTCCCGGTAAGAAGCTGTAAGTAACACCAAACTCCCGAAATCTTTGATGTCAGACCGAATATCAGATTCGTAGTTTTGCAACGTTGTTCCGGTCCAAAAGAATATTGGTTAGGTTCAGATTGCCGTGAAGGATAGGTCTCGGTTTGGATAGATGGAGGAAAGTCAACCCGGAGCAAACTTCGGCTGCAATACAGACTCTGGCATGCCAATTTAGGGCTTGTTTTTCCGACGATTGGTGAAAAGAATATTCTGGAGACAGCCTCCGTGCACATACTCGAATACGATGCATTTAAGCTCTGTGCAGAACCCTAACATGGCTACCAAATGTGGATGTTGTACGCCGCTTAGAATCTTCACCTTGCTACAAAATTCTTCTTCTGAAACTTCATATAATTTGACTGCGACTGTGGTTTGATTGATTCGAGCTTTGTACACGTTTGTGAAGTCACCCGAACATTTTATTCTGAATTTTTCTGAGAACTGTTCTGTGCCTGACCAAATTTCTTCATTTGATTCCAACAATTGTTTGAAATACTCTTCAATCTCTTCTGCAGATCTCTCCCAGATTGAAGGTGAATCTGCGCTTGAAGAAGAAGAAGGCGAATCCCGAGGGTTTTTTGGATTCTTCGGGTACATTTTGCCGATCCAACCTTTAAAACTACCTCGTTTATTGTTTAATTTCGCTATCGTCACTCCTTAATCGTCTTCTATAAACCCCTCGTTGTTTTCTTCTTTCAAGAAGAACAATTACCCTCCACTTATCAAGTACAATTCACAGAAATCGGGTTTCCTTTGCTGAATTTTCGTTAATCCCATAATTAAATTTCCAAATTTCCTGTAGAAACGAAGAACAGAGATTAGTTTATGGTAGAAACTAAACGGAAATTTTTTTTTTTCAAAATTACCATGAGGATGACTTTAAGAACGTAGCTCCCATCACTAGCTTGCATATTCGAAGACCTGATATGAGTTGCAGGATTCGTCTGTGAATCGGTTGATCGTATTTCGCAATATTCAACGTCTCTGTTTTCACCTGTTCGCAAAATTTCACAAGTTTCAATCATGAATCAATAGCTTTTTAGATGGAAACAAAAATAAATAAATAAAAACATCTCGCCACAGAAATCTATGTACTGCTGTAGAATCTTGTTGAGTTTTCCTTGTTGATACGTATAGAGTAAGTCGACACTTTCATCGTTCACATAACTTGGAGGAAGCTTTCCGTCTTTAATCAAGAAACCATGCTAACAGTCAAAGATTAAAAGAAAAAAGTCAAAATTGGAAATTGTGC
The DNA here is from genome assembly GCA_023525715.1 of Cichorium intybus. NCBI lineage: Eukaryota > Viridiplantae > Streptophyta > Magnoliopsida > Asterales > Asteraceae > Cichorium > Cichorium intybus. The sequence continues at coordinate 40,195,726 of CM042014.1, read as the reverse complement.
GATGAACTTACAGTATGTGTAAACGTAGTCCCTGTTGATATCTGCAAGAAGGATAACAATGGAGATTTGAGAAGACGACCATTTTCGTAGTGTCCATTCGAGAGTTGCAAGACCTTCTTGTATACGTCATGCCCGATTGCTACGTACACTTTCTCCATCGTGTGTGTGTGTGTTTCTGGGATTGTTTAGATTAAATCCGATCAAAAATGAAGGAACCCATGTCAAGAAAAGATTTATCTTGATGGGTTTGAAATATGTGAAAAGGTTACGTTAATAAATTAAAAAATATAAGGGAAAAATATAAGGGCCGGTCTTTCTTAGACCATTTCCAGTCCATTTTTATTTTTTATTTTATTTTTGAAGTAAAAAATGGTGTAAAAAGTGGACCATCTTCAACTTATCTTTATTTTTCACACTATTTTTACTTTAAAATATATATATTCATAGCATATTCTTTTATCTTCATTTATAAAAATTGTAAAAATCTCTCCTTCTATTTATTAACTTTTAACATATAATTAATCTATCTTTTTATTATAATAATATTCTAAATTATGTTATCAAAACCTTAATGACAAAATAATTTATTTGTATGTAATTAATTTGAAGAAATTATGATTTTATTAATACAAAATTTATTAAATAATAAAAGTACATTTATAATACACTCTTTAATAAATATTATGCATGCATTTATTAAAATATGCGGTCGAATAAATTTATCATAAATGGCCGACTAACACATGCAGAATATTGAAGTGAGCTTTTTCATTTTTAATGCATTTATATCGAGCAGTAAATTGTTAGAATCGACCATCTTCATCTATTGTCATGTCAACCTCTCTATCGACGACACTTCTCTCGCTACTTCAATTGGTGCGTCAAAATCACGTCCATCTTCAATTATCATGTTATGTAAAATAATGCATGTAGTCATTATGTCATGTAATCGTGTTTTATTTTTTTAAAGTATACGTAAATTTTTATATGAATTCGATATATAAATATTCAATTTTGATAATTATAATTAATTAATATCATTTTAATATATAATATGACTGTAAATATTTGTTATTATATTTAAATAAACTAGAAATGTATCAAAATGAAAAACTAGAGGACTAAAAATGACAAGTGAAACATTAACTCTATATTTGGTGTAAATGAATATTTTACTCTATATTTGAAGTAATACTATTCAAATACTCAAATATAGAGTTGATTATAGAGTCGGGTTGGAGCAAAATAGAATAACTCTATTTTTAAAGTGGGGTTGGAGATGCCCTTAGGTGAAAGGTTGAAATTGGACCAGCATATTGTAGTCGTTGTCTTTGAAAGCAACTTTTCCTTGGATATATCATGAATACCCAAATTTTAATTTGAATATATATATATATATATATATATATATATATATATATATATATATATATATATATATATATATATATATATATATATATATATATATATATATATATATATATATATATATATATATATATATATATATATATATATATATATATATAGGGGTGGGATCAACATAGAACAAAAATTAGACATAGAACCATATAATTGAAGGGTTTTATGCAAATCAATGAACTAAAAATACTAAGTTCACATGCAACCTATAAGGATCTATGTTTTCTTCTAATTGAACATATAATAATTCCTAAAGGATTATAAGAAATTAACTAAAAGAACAAAATCATAAAAACTAACCTTTTAGGATTTCTTGGAAGCCAAGCAGCACAAGTGTCCTGCCTCAAATGAAGTCACACCCTGGCAAGAGGAGGGAGAACGAAATTTCTAGAGAGAGTAGGGTAAAATGGTGCAGGTTTATGGTCTCTGGGGCTCCCTATTTATAGGCTCCAGCAGATGACCAGATAAACCTTTAGACTTAAACCTTTTTGAATTCAAATTAAGATAAACCTTTATCTTAATAATTCAAACCTATTTATCTATATATATTAAAATCGAAAATTATATATTTCCATATATAAATTTCACCACTTTTAACACTGCTATAATTGTCACTTATTCAACTATTGAATAATTATAATTCTAGTCCCTGCACCTTTAATTAATTAAATTAATCACCAAATTAATTCCAATTAATTCCAGATTAATTTCTAATTAATTAATATAGTTTCTAATTAATATATTATTACTTTAATATATTAATAATCTATTTATTTTATTTCTATTGATTTATTAATCATATAATAAATCAATCTTTATCTCTACTGAACTTTCTACCAATCCTCCAGCTATGAGGGCAACCCAAATTGACTATGCTACTATTAATTAGATAAATACTAATTATTAGTCATGACTTAGACACCTAATCCAACAGTCTCCCACTTGGATAAGTCTATGACTATAATTACCAATTTAACCTCTAATTAATCAGCAAACTGTAGCTTCCTAGAAACTGCTGCCGAACTCTGACCCAGTCAGTTCTGTCCATAGATAAGTGATCATATGATCCTTCGTCCAACAATATATTTTCAGACACGAGACATGGATTGAGATCAATCTCTGTCCGATACTCTGTTTCCCGATTTTTCGATTCTGCTTATGACTTTAGAACTTCTAATTGAACACATCAATTTAGTCCAGGCTGGCCAGCACTTTAGTCAAATTCAAAATCATCGAGACGCCTACAGATATCTGTTTCCCATCAGGGTCAAGGAACGAATAAATTTCGACTCATATGCTTATATCTTTTACCAGTCAAATCATTCACAACAACACGTTTTATAACATCGAGTTACCGATGCGTTTTCGTATTATCAATGAACAACTTCCTTGTAAATTATAACTCATATCTCTCCACTTCAAGATCATAGGATATTATCGTTTCAACATTGCTTGTGATATAATCCTGTTGGATTAGGTGTCTAAGCCATGACTAATAATTAGTATTTATCTAATTAATAGTAGCATAGTCCATTTGGGTTGCCCTCATAGTTGGAGGATTGGCAGAAAGTCCGGTAGAGAGAAAGATTGATTTATTATGTGATTAATAAATCAATAGAAATTAAATAAATAGTTTATTAATATATTTAAGTGATAATATATTAATTAGAAACTATAATAATTAATTAGAAATTTTTCTGGAATTAATTGGAATTAATTTGGCAGTTAAATTGATTAATTAAAGGTGCAGGGACTAAAACTGTAATTATTCGATAGTTGAGTAAGTGGCAGTGTGAGTAACCATGTGGTGAACGAAATTATATATATAGATATATATATTTTCGAGATATATATATATATATACTACAGATAAATGGTGTTTGAATGATTAAAATAATAGTTTATCTTAATTCGAATTCAAAAAGGCTTATCTGTAACGATTATCTGATCACCACATGGAGGCTATAAATAGGGAGGCTTCCCTAACCCTAGGACCACGTTTTTTACTCTCTTTCTCTCAAGAATTTTCGGCCAAGAGCTCCTGCTAGGGTGTGACTTCATTTGAGGCAGGACATTTGTGCTGCTTGGTTTCCAAGAAATCCTAAAAGGTTAGTTTTTCTTATTTTATTCTTTTAGTTAATTTCTTCTGGCCTTCTAGGATATGTTATATGTTTAATTAGAAGAAAACCTAGATCTATATAGGTTGCATGTGAACTTAGGATTTTTAGTTCATAGTTGCAGAAAACCTTTCATTGGTATCAGAGCGTTTGGTTGTTTTTCTTGTTAAATTGCTATAACTGCTTTCCTTGTAATTAGGGTTTATAGTCTCTAAACCCTAATTTTGGGCAAATCGACAATTAGGGTTAGGGTTTTGAAAACCCTAGCCCCTCCCCTCTATTTTGGCGTTTTTATGATTAGGGTTTAGAAGGTATTCTATTTTTGGTAACTTTAAATTGTTTAAAAGATAAACCTTAAAACCTTTATCCTAAAAAATCGAAAATTAGGGGATAAGGATAGGTTTTAATTAATTTTATTAATTAGATAAACCTATCTACATTTGAATTAATTTAATTAATTGGTAATTAAAAGATAATTCAAGGATTTAATTTAATTTAGAATTTAATTGTTTAAATTGGCGAAAATTAAAAGGATAAATCCTAAAATATTTTAAAAGGTTTAAAATATCAAATTTAATTAATTTAATTAATTGGTTAATTAAAAGATAATTAAATCGGCTTTAAATGGTTTAATTTAATTTTAAATTTAATAGCTTAAATCGACAATAAATTAAAAGATAAACCAGAAACAATTTTTTAAAGGTTTAAAAAATTACATCTTATATATATTATAACTAGGAAGTTATTTTTATATGTATGAGATTAAATGGTTAGTCAAATCATTAGTAGGCCTCATTCACGAAGCTGGTCTATAAAGTGGGTATAAGGAGACTGCCTATAAAATGGCGGTCTAATGGGTGAACACTCTCGCCCACCGCTCGCCTGATCAGTGGAGGGTCGTTAGCCGAACAGGTTTGATAGGACCACCTAATAATCACTAAAAGTATAATGATTCAAAGTACTAGAACACTTAATAAAACCCAAATCTAGTTACTTTAGGAAAAAATGTGAATTGGTGCTAATCCATGAAATTGCACATTGCACTTTATGAAACATTGGTAGAGCGTGTGTGGTTTACCGGCATGCCAATAGGGGTTCATAAAGAGTTGCAATGGGTTTCCCGGGTATTATCATTATTGATGGAGCGTGTGTGGTTTACCGGCACATCAATTAGAGATGATAATTAACCCGAGAGTACCAAGCTAATTTGCATGGTTATTCACATCCAGTTTGTGATCCTCGGCATCCCAGTCACAAACAGTGGAGCACATCCGAGATTAAACATGCCATTGAAGAGTTTAATGAATCTCAACAGATCTAGGAATTTCATAAGATGAAATTGATAAGTGTTTATCTACCTTAATGACCATTATGTTGTGATTACGGCATCCCTCTTCACACCATAGTTGGGGTATTTTGGATCCTAGCCTTATTAAATAACATATTGGGTAATTATTTAAAAAGGACAAATTAAGCTAATAAATTCTATTTTCTTTATAGATGTCAAGTGTCAATTCTCCTCCTTCTCCTCCTTCACCCATTTCTGAAAGCATCAGAATGCACCTGCTTAATATGGAAAGGCTGACTGGCCTCAACTGTAAAGAATGGCTTCGCAATTGGAGACTGGGTCTCGGCATTGCTGGCAAGCTACATCTTACCGAGTATCCGATCCCAGTTCCACCGGAACAAGTCATCATAAAAGGTCCTTATGATGAATCCGAAGAGATTCGTGACCTCATGCTATCAACCATTGACCCCGAGTTCCGCAAGGATTTTGAATCCTTGGGGCCATATGAGTTAATGCAACTGGTTGAGAAAAGGTTCCAAAAACCAGTTGAAGAGGAACGAACCAGGATCTTCAAAAAACTTGCAGAGTGCAAGCTGAAAGCAGGAAGTAGCGTCAATTCGCATGTTCTTCAGATTGAAGCGTACATAGGCGAATTGCATAAACTTGGTTATTCCATGAGTCAGGAAGAGAGTGTTAACATCCTACTCGTTTCGCTGACAAATGAGTACGATCTGTTCATTCAGACGTATAGAAAGGAAGACCGGAAAAAGACCCTCATGGAAATGCGTCCACTGTTGACTTTATACGAGTCACTCTTGGACAGGCATAGCTCCAATGGCTCAGCTACTTCTGGATTAAGTCCAGTGAAGAGACGTAACAAGAAACGGTCGAGATCGACTAGACATGTCTCAAACTGGGAATCCGCTAAACCGGATACAGTCACGGAAAGATTGGAAGACGCTCCAACTCTTTTGAAAGCTCAGGTATATCTAAAAACCTCAAAACCCCTGTTCCAAGATTTCTTGATACATAATGTGAGAGTCGCATTTTGGATTGTATGCAGGGAATCAAGAAGGCACGGGACTCTGTCGCATAGGAGCACATTTGGATTGGATCTCCAGCTCGTGCAGTTTTGAAGTTTAGATAGATATTAAATATTGTTATTAGTCTTTAGATACATTTTTGGCATTGTCTATTACATTGTTCAAGGATTTTATTTTTAATAAAATTGTCATATTTTCTTTTAACACCTGTTGTCTGAAATTATCCTTGAAATGTTATATGAATGTGTTGAATGTATGATTAGTAATAACTTGAATGTTGATGCATCCAAAGTGTTTGGATTCAAGAATTGTGTCATTTATGATTGTTAATACAAATGTTATAAGAATCAATTCAACCACAGGTCCAGTTGGACAGGGCCTTGGAATCATTTGACTTAGAGTCACTTGATGAATTGAGTTCTTAATGTGTCAAGAAATGAATCAACCAAAGGTCCAGTTGGACAGGACTTTGGAATCATCTGACTTAAAGTCAGATGATGATTAAGTTCTTCATAAAGCACATATGGCAAGAAATGAATCACCCAAAGATCCAGAGGATAGGATTTTGGAATCAGTTGACTTAGAGTCAACTGAAGATTGCAAGTCTTAAACCAAGTTAACAAAGTCATTAGTCTACATAGATATGTAAAAGACATTGAGATTAAGAGCAACGGACACACCTGTTGCAGTGTGTTGCTCGAATCTTGAGATAGAACACAATTGTTTGTACTTCACAATATTCATCATTCGGTATGATGAATATGACATTGCTTATCGGTATAAGTAATTGAATTGAGACCTTAAACAGTCCAAGGACTTCAAAGGAAGTACAAGTTCCACAGAACCTGAGCGATAACATAAACTGAGAAAAAGGTTTCACAGTTCATTCTCTTCCAAGAGCATTAATGGTTATAATGTGTCTTAGGGAAGATAATGGAGCATTGGTCGAAACAGTTCGATCCTGGATGTATGAGATACAATGCCAATTAGTTTCCAATAAGATGAACACTATACCAGTCAGTCCATATAAACCATACTCCGACCACATCCTAGACTAAGTAGGTCTTGCAAACACTGTCTGATATGTAAAGCTGGGATTATCCTACTTGTACATTGAAACTCCAGGGTCCTGTAGTGTTCGTCTGAACCTCATGACTAGCCTGAACCTGATCAGCAATGTCGTTTCGTTGGCTATCCCGCTGCAACTCTAAAAGAATAGCTCTTTTAGAAAGAACTCATGTTTTAAGGAAACAGTGGGAGTTGGGACAGTCCTGAATGAGTTCAGGATTAGCCAAGTGGAAGAACCTTTAGTCATCACTAGGCTTGGAGCAGAAATCAGATTTCTGTTCTACAACTGACATAATCTTCTCTTGACCAATAGTATTGATCACCATCATAAGTAGCTATGATTGGGGTGACACACCAATTGGTGGTAAAACACTATAGTTAGTATGGATTCACAATCCGACTATTGGGAAGCATTGGTGAGCCCGGTTGCTACCAAACAAGAGAACCTCAGGGCGAGACACAGTCTATGTGAAAAATTTGATTGATTCTACACCTGGTCTAAAAACCAGTGGGAGTAACTGAATCATCAAAAGAAAGCAACATGGACAAATACATACCTTCAGAACATCTGGTCGAGTGAGACGATACTTAGAGTCAAGTAATTGATTCCGGGAAAAGTAATCTCAATAGAGGATGGAATCTGAAAGAATACTGTACGGTACATTGTAAATCGTTAGTGGAGCACGTGTGGATCACCGGCACACTAATAGAGACTCACAAAGAGAGTCCCGGTACAAAGGTGAATAGTCCCGGGTTTCACGGGCATCTCGCAAGAAAGGATATTCAGATTCTCAAAATATGCCATAGGATTGGATTTTGAGAAAGGGCTGAAAGATTTCCATTAAAATGTCAGAAAGGTTTAGATTCTCAAAATGTGCCATAAGTTCTGGATTTTGTGAATAGCCTATAATCGTGTCAAAGCCAGTGGGAGTCGCCGTTATCCACTATCCCCACATGTGGGATAAATAATGGTTCTAGGAAACGTCTCTTTTCATTACGAAGTGTAATGACTTGGTGTTAAAAGACGGATCGCTATGAAAGCCTTAATAGAAATACGGCATACTCAGGTGGTTGTAAATGTCTATGAGATAGATCCAGATTCTGCCAAGATGATCTTGATGAGATTCAAGATGCATAGACTTAGGAAAGGTTTTTCTTGTCATTGCAAAGTGTGATGACTTGGCATGAAAGAAATAAAGAAGGTGCAACATACTCATGTAATTCACAGTCATCTATTGGAAAGATGAAATCACCAGCATAGACCTAGCCATTGTAAGCATGATCTTGATAAGATTCAAGATGCACGAGAAAAGTCTCCGAAAGGAAAATAGTTTTTCGAAAATCATGACACAAAGTATTATAAATAATCCTTGGACTCCGAAAGGGTTTGGAATAGGATTAGATCGGGTTCCACAAGTTTTGGATCGATCATAAAGTCATGAACATGTCCTGATAACTTAATGCTTAGGGCATAGTAAGTTGGATTCAGGACATTGCCTGGCTAGGTATACTGGATGGATTGTTTGAACTCAAGTGAGAATTCATTAGGAAATGATTGGGGTGATAGTGTTAATTTGAAAGTTTTTCAAATGGGTAACGTCAGGACATGATGTTGAAGGACATGATGGTTAAAGAATCTCGATGGTATTCTGATGGAGCGCGTGTGGTTCACCGGCACATCATAGCACCTCGAAATAGTCTTAGGGTGCAGTCAAGTAGACTAAAGACCCCAAAACCATAGGAAGTCACCGTACACATTACCAGAATGGAGTTAGGAGAGAAATTGACAGGATAACATATTGAGATGTTATCGGATGAGCATCCGATTGGATCATCTGCAATAAAGTGTACAAGTATAAGATACTTTGGATACATAGAAAGAGTGTAAGGTTCATAAAGACATAGATGCAAAATTAGAATTGAAAGTTTAAAAGAAATTTTTGAAACCGATAATAGTTTATGACAAGACCAGACTTGGTGATTACCTTGTGGAGACTTGGTAATAAGCAGGAGTAGCTGCCAGTCAGATCTTTATGTTTCGCTTTCGCATGTTTTACTTTCCGAATAATTTAATTATTCAGATAGGTCCACAGTCGCTCATACTTTGGGAAGTAAGTATTGAATCAAGACTGTCATGAATTGGTTTGTAGACTGTCTAAGGAGTTAGACATAGCAATAGGATTGCTACAACATTCATGAGTACTTAGAAATAGAGATTTGAGTATTGGATAAACCCACGCTCAATAGATTGCTTCATGGATTATATCACAAGCAATGTTGAGACGGTAATATCTTATGATCTTGAAGTGGAGAGATATGAGTTATAATTTACAAGGCAGTTGTTCATTGATAATACGAAAACGCATCGGTAACTCGATATTATAAAACGTGTTGTTGTGAATGATTTGACTGGTAAAAGATATAAGCATATGAGTCAAAGCTTATTCGTTCCTTGACCCTGATGGGAAACAGATATCTGTAGGCCTCTCGATGATTTTGAAGTTGACTAAAGTGCTGGCCAGCCTGGACTAAATTGATGTGTTCAATTAGAAGTTCTAAAGTCATGAGCAGAATCGGAAATCGGGGAACAGAGTATCGGACAGAGATTGATCTCAATCCATGTCTCGTGTCTGAAAATATCTTGTTGGACGAAGGATCATCTGATCACTTATCTTTGGACAGAACTGACTAGGTCAGAGTTCGGCAGCGGTTTCTAGGAAGCTACAGTTGCTAATTAATTAGAGGTTAAATTGGTAATTTTATTCATAGACTTATCCAAGTGGGAGACTGTTGGATTAGGTGTCTAAGCCATGACTAATAATTAGTATTTATCTAATTAATAGTAGCATAGTCCATTTGGGTTGCCCTCATAGTTGGAGGATTGGCAGAAAGTCCGGTAGAGAGAAAGATTGATTTATTATGTGATTAATAAATCAATAGAAATTAAATAAATAGTTTATTAATATATTTAAGTGATAATATATTAATTAGAAACTATAATAATTAATTAGAAATTTTTCTGGAATTAATTGGAATTAATTTGGCAGTTAAATTGATTAATTAAAGGTGCAGGGACTAAAACTGTAATTATTCGATAGTTGAGTAAGTGGCAGTGTGAGTAACCATGTGGTGAACGAAATTATATATATAGATATATATATTTTCGAGATATATATATATATACTACAGATAAATGGTGTTTGAATGATTAAAATAATAGTTTATCTTAATTCGAATTCAAAAAGGCTTATCTGTAACGATTATCTGATCACCACATGGAGGCTATAAATAGGGAGGCTTCCCTAACCCTAGGACCACGTTTTTTACTCTCTTTCTCTCAAGAATTTTCGGCCAAGAGCTCCTGCTAGGGTGTGACTTCATTTGAGGCAGGACATTTGTGCTGCTTGGTTTCCAAGAAATCCTAAAAGGTTAGTTTTTCTTATTTTATTCTTTTAGTTAATTTCTTCTGGCCTTCTAGGATATGTTATATGTTTAATTAGAAGAAAACCTAGATCTATATAGGTTGCATGTGAACTTAGGATTTTTAGTTCATAGTTGCAGAAAACCTTTCAAATCCATGAAGCAATCTATTGAGCGTGGGTTTATCCAATACTCAAATCTCTATTTCTAAGTACTCATGAATGTTGTAGCAATCCTATTGCTATGTCTAACTCCTTAGACAGTCTACAAATCAATTCATGACAGTCTTGATTCAATACTTACTTCCCAAAGTACGAACGACTGTGGACCTTTCTGAATAATTAAATTATTCGGGAAGTAAAACATGCAAAAGCGAAACATAAAGATCTGACTGGCAGCTACTCCTGCTTATTACCAAGTCTCCACAAGGTAATCACCAAGTCGGATATTGTCATAAACTATTATCGGTTTCAATTTCTTTTAAACTTTCAATTCTAATTTTATATCTATGTCTTTATGAACCTTACACTCTTTCTATGTATCCAAAGTATCTTATACTTGTACACTTTATTGCAGATGATCCAATCGGATGCTCATCCGATAACATCTCAATATGTTATCATGTCAATTTCTCTTCTAACTCCATTCTGGTAATGTGTACTGTGACTTTCTATGGTTCTGGGGTCTTTAGTCTACTTGACTGCACCCTAAGACTATTTCGAGGTGTTATGATGTGCCGGTGAACCACACGCGCTCCATCAGAATACCATCGAGATTCTTTAACCATCATGTCCTTTAACATCATGTCCTGACGTTAATAATTACCAATTTGAAAATCTTTCAAATTAACACTATCACCCCAATCATTTCCTAATGAATTCTCACTTGAGTTCAAACAATCCATCCAGTATTCCTAGCCAGACAATGTCCTGAATCCAACTTACTATGCCCTAAGCATCAAGTCATCAGGACATGTTCATGACATTTTGATCGATCCAAGAAACTTGTGGAACCCGATCCAATATTATTCCAAACCCTTTCGGAATCCAAAGATTATTTATAATCCTTGTGTCATGTTTTTCGAAAAACTATTTCCTTTCGGAGACTCTTATCATGCATCTTGAATCTTATCAAGATCATGCTTACAATGGCTAGGTCTAGGCTGGCGATTTCATCTATCCAATAGATGATTGTGAATTAGTTGAGTATGTTGCACTTTCTTAATTTCTTTCATGCCAAGTCATCACACTTTGCAATGATAAGAAAACCATTTTCCTGGGTCTATGCATCTTGAATCTCATCAAGATCATTTTGGCAGAGTCTGGATCTATCTCATAGACGTTTGCAACCACCTGAGTATGCCGTATTTCTATTAAGGCTTTCATAGCGATCCGTCTCTTAACACCAAGTCATTACACTTTGTAATGAAAAGAGACGTTTCCTAGAAACAGTATGTATCCCACGTATGGAGATGGTAGACAACAGCGACACTCCCACTGGCTTTGACACGGTTATGGACTATTCACAAAATCCAAGACTTTTGGTACCTTTTGAGATTCCAAACCTTCTGACATCTTAATGGAAATCTTTCAGCCCTTTCTCAAAAATCCAATCCCTTGGCATATTTTTTTTTGAGAATCTGAATATTCTATCTTGCGAGATGCCCATGGGGTAATCTTAGGCTCATGTACCTTTGTACTGGGACACTCTTTGTGAGTCCCTATTAGTGTGCCGGTGATCCACACGTGCTCCACTAACAATTCACAATGTGCCATACAGTATCCTTTCGGATTCCATCCTCTATTGAGATTGCTTCTCCCGGAATCAATTACTTGACTCTGAGTATCGTCTCACTCAACCAGATGTTCTGAAGGTATGTATATGTCCATGTTGCTTTCTTTTGATGATTTAGTTACTCCCACTGGTTTTTAGACCAGGTGTAAAATCAATCAAATTTTCACATAGACTGTGTCTCGCCCTAAGGTTCTCTTGTTTGGCAGCAACTGGGCTCACCAATGCTTCCAAGTAGTCGGATTGTAAATCCGTACCAACTATAGTGTTTTACCACCAATCGGTATGTCACCCCAATCATAACTACTTATGATGGTGATCAATACTACTGGTCAAGAGAAGATTATGTCAGTTGTAAAACAGAAATCCAATTTTTGTTTCAAGCCTAGTGATGACTAAAGGTTCTTTCACTTGGCTAATCCTGAACACATTCAGGATTGCACTAACTCCCACTGTTTCCTTAGACCATGAGTTCTTTCTAAAAGAGCTCCTCTCATACAGTTGCAGTGGGATAGCCAATGAAATGACAATACTGATCATGTACAGGCTAGTCATGAGGTTCGGATGAACACTACAAGACCCTGGACTTTTCTATGTACAAGTGGGATAATCCCAGCTTTACATTTTAGACAGTGTCTGCAGGACCTACTTAGTCTAGGATGTGGTCGGAATATGGTTTATATGAACTGACTGGTATAGTATTCAAATTATTGGAAACTAATTGGCAATGTATCTCATACATAGATTATCGAACTATTTCGACCAATGCTCCATTATCTTCCCTAAGACACATTATAACCATTAATGTTCTTCGAAGAGAATGAACTGTGAAACATTTTTCTCCGTTTATGTTATTGCTCAGGTTCTGTGGAACTTGTACTTCCTTTGAAGTTCTTGAACTGTTCAAGGTTTCAATTCAATTGCTTATCCCGATAAGCAAAGTCATATTCGTCATACCGAATGATAAATATCGTGAAGTACAAAAAATTGTGCTCTATATCAAGATTCGAGCAACACACCGCAACAGGTGTGTCCGTTGCTCTTAATCTCAATGTCTTTTACATATCTATGTAGACTAATGACTTTGTTAACTTTGATCAAGACTTGCAATCTTCAGTTGACTCTAAGTCAACTGATTCCAAAATCCTATCCTCTGGATCTTTGGGTGATTCATTTCTTGCCACATGTGCTTTATAAAGAACTTAATCATCATCTGACTCTAAGTCAGATGATTCCAAAGTCCTGTCCAACTGGACCTTTGGTTGATTCATTTCTTGACACATTAAGAACTCAATTCATCAAGTGACTCTAAGTCAAATGATTCCAAAGTCCTGTCCAACTGGACCTTTGGTTGAATTGATTTTTATAACATTTGTATTAACAATCATAAACGACACAATTCTTGAATCCAAACACTTTGGATGCATCAACATTCAAGTTATTACTAATCATACATTCAACACATTCATATAACATTTCAAGGACAATTTCATACAACAGGTGTTAAAAGAAAATTGACCATTTTATTAAAAACAAAAAAATCCTTGAACAATGTAATATATGATAGACAATGTCAAAACGCATCTAAAGGCTAATAACAATATTTTAATATCTATCTAAACTTCAAAACTGCACGAGCTGGAGATCCAATCCAAATGTGCTCCTATGCGCCAGAGTCCCGTGCCTTCTTGATTCCTTGCATACAAACCAAAATGTGACTATCACATTATGTATCAAGAAATCTTCCAATCTTTCCGTGACTATATCCGATTTAGTGGATTCCCAGTTTGAGACATGTCCGGGCGATCTCGACCGTTTCTTGTTACGTCTCTTCACTGGACTTAATCCAGAAGTAGCTGGGTCATTGGAGCTATGCTTGTCCAAGAGTGACTCATATAAAGTCAATAGTGGACGCATTTCCATGAGGGTCCTTTACTGGTCTTCCTTTCTATACGTCTGAATGAACATATCGTACTTGTTGGTCAGCGAGGCGAGTAGAATCTTAACACTCTTTTCCTGACTCATGGAATAACCAAGTTTGTACAATTCGCCTATGTACGCTTCAATCTGAAGAACATGCGAATTGACACTACTTCCTGCTTTCAGCTTGCACTCTGCAAGTCTTTTGAAGATCCTAGCTCGTTCCTCTTAAACTGGTTTTTGGAACTTTTCCTCAACCAGTTGCATTAACTCATATGGCCCCAAGGATTCAAAATCCTTGCGGAACTCGGGGTCAATGGTTAATAGCATGAGGTCACGAATCTCTTCGGATTCATCAACTAAGAGGTTATGCTTATCATAAGAACCTTTTATGATGACTTGTTCCGGTGGAACCGGGATCAGATACTCGGTGAGATGTAGCTTTCCAGCAATGCTGAGAACCAGTCTCCAATTGCGAATCCATTCCTTACAGTTGAGGCCAGTCAGCCTTTCCATATTTGGCAGGTGCATTCTGATGCTTTCAGAAATGGGTGAAGGAGGAGAATTGACACTTGACATCTATAAAATAAACATAATTTATTAATTTAATTGATCCTTTTAAATAATTACCCAATATGTTATTTAATAAGGCTAGGATCCAAAATACCCCAACTATGGTGTGAAGAGGGATGCCGTAATCACAACATAATGGTCATTGAGGTAGATAAACACTTATCGATTTCATCTTATGAAATTCCTAGGTCTGTCGAGATTCATTGAACTATTCAATGGCATGTTTAATCTCGGATGTGCCCCACTGTTTGTGACTGGGATGCCGAGGATCACAAACTGGATGTGAATAACCATGCAAATTAGCTTGGTACTCTCGGGGTCAATTATCATCTCTAATTGATGTGCCGGTAAACCACACACGCTCCGTCAACAATGATAACACCCGAGAAACCCATTGCAACTCTTTATGAACCCCTATTAGTGTGTCGGTAAACCACACACGCTCCACCAATGTTTCATAAAGTGCAATGTGCAATTTCATGGATTAGCACCAATTCACATTTTTCCTAAAGTAACTAGATTTGGGGTTTTATTAAGTTGTTCTAGTACTTTGAATAATATCATTATACTTTTAATGAGATTAGGCGGTCCTATCAAACCCGTTCGGCTAACGACCCTCCACTGATCAGGCGAGCGGTGGGTGAGAGTGGACACCCATTAGACTGCCATTTTATAGGCAGTTTCCTTATACCCACTTTATAGATCAGCTTTGTGAATGAGGCCTACTATTGATTTGACTAACCATTAAATCTTATACATATAATATTAACTTTTAATTATAATATACATAAGATGAATTTTAAACCTTTTAAAATGTTTTTGGTTTATCTTTTAATTTATTGGAATTTAAACTATTAAATTTAAAATTAAATTAAACCTTTTAAAATCGATTTAATTATCCTTTAATTAAACCATTAATTAAATTAATTAAATTTTGATATTTTAAACCTTTTAAAATATTTTAGGATTTATCTTTTAATTTTCGCCAATTTAAAAAAAATTAAATTAAATTAAATTAAATCCTTGAATTATCTTTTAATTACCAATTAATTAAATTAATTCAAATGTGGATAGGTTTTACAAATTAATCAAATTAATTTAAACCTATCTTAAACCCCCTAATTTTCGATTTCAAATAATGTGTTTAAGGTTATCCATTTAATTAATCAAATTAAAGTTACCAAAAATAGAATACCTTCTAAAACCCTAATCAAATTTTCGAAAATCAAAAGGGGGAGGGGCTAGGGTTTTCAAAACCCTAACCTTAAATCGATTTCAATATAATTAGGGTTTATAAGCTTTAAACCCTAAAATTTAGGAAAACTATTATAGCAATTCAACAAGAAAACAGCCAAAAGCTCTGATACCACTGAAGGGTTTTATGCAAATCAATGAACTAAAAATCCTAAGTTCACATGCAACCTATAAGGATCTATGTTTTCTTCTAATTGAACATATAATAATTCCTGAAGGCTTATAAGAAATTAACTAAAAGAACAAAATCAGAAAAACTAACCTTTTAGGATTTCTTGGAAGCCAAGCAGCACAAGTGTCCTGCCTCAAATGAAGTCACACCCAGGCAAGAGGAGGGAGAACGAAATTTCTAGAGAGAGTAGGGTAAAATGGCACATGTTTATGATCTCTGGGGCTCCCTATTTATAGCCTCCAGCAGATGACCAGATAAACCTTTAGAGATAAACCTTTTTGAATTCAAATTAAGATAAACCTTTATCTTAATAATTCAAACCTATTTATCTATATATATTAAAATCGAAAATTATATATTTCCATATATAAATTTCACCACTTTTAACACTGCTATAATTGTCACATACTCAACTATTGAATAATTACAATTCTAGTCCCTGCACCTTTAATTAATTAAATTAATCACCAAATTAATTCCAATTAATTCCAGATTAATTTCTAATTAATTAATATATTATCACTTTAATATATTAATAAACTATTTATTTTATTTCTATTGATTTATTAATCATATAATAAATCAATCTTTCTCTCTACTGAACTTTCTACCAAACCTCGAGCTATGAGGGCAACCCAAATGGACTATGCTACTATTAATTAGATAAATACTAATTATTAGTCATGGCTTAGACACCTAATCCAACAGTCTTCTTGACTGTTAGATCAAATTAGGATCATAATGGTATGATGGTAAATTACACTTATATGTTCATTGATGAACATATGTATATGTTCATTGATGAACATATGTATATGTTCATTGATGAACATATACGTATGTTCATAAGTGAACATTGCAGAAGTTTCCTAAATTACAAACATGTTCAAATCTCAAAATTATTATCTCTATCCAAAAATATCAAAAACTTACCTAATCTATATAAATCAAATCCCAAAATTATTGAAGTTTCCTAAATTACACATGTTCATAAATGAACATTGATGAATACTTAAACAAAAAATCAAATGTTCATTACTGAACATGGATTAACATGTATACATTTATACAAATAATCAAACATATCAAATGTTCATAACTGAACATGAATGAACATCCATTTTTCTCTGTCTCTCTGTCCCTCTGCATCGATCCATTTGTCTCGATCTATCTATCTTTTCTTCTTTGATCCCTCTACCTCGATCTCTCTATTTCTCTCTTTCATTCTCGATCTCGATCTATCTCTCTTTTTCTTCTTTAACCTGTTTGTAATTAATTGAACAACTTAATAATTGAAAACAACTAGGAAAATATGTTTTTAAGATTGTTGAGGTTGACTTCATCCTTTACATGTTCACTAATGAACATATATAAGCATACGAAGACCAATGCAGTAGGAAAACACTTAGTTAATTGAAAGTATGTTCACTAATGAACATATATGAACACACGATTACCAACGAAGTAGGAAATCACTCGATTGAACGTGAATGATTGAAAACAACCAGAAATTCGACTCATACACATTCACTCAAACATATTCAAATCAGAGATCAATGTTATTAAGCGAAATTTGGAATTCAAATTAAATATTAACTGAAATCAATTACATACCTGATGATAAACCATATATAGAAGCCGAAATAGGTTACGATCCTAGATCTGATTGGAGGTTACGATCGATTTCGAGTTTCAAATGCTAGAGCTGATGATGACGAGTTTCAAATCAGATTTCAATGTTACACCTGATGATGCCGAAATTTAAGTTGTTGATTTCAAGAAGAACGATCTCACGAGATTTACGTTATGGCTTTTCCTTCTTTGATTCCCATCTATTCTTCATGAGATCTCACGTGATGATCGCTTTTGTGGCAGTGAATATATAGAATCCTCATTGTACCCTTGCCAGTATATAATTCCCTGAACTAGTGTGCGTAATCTTATTGTGCACCCTTTTAATCATATCCATTTGTTAATTGATCCAATGGCTTAAATGGGGGTTCCATGGTTCTATGCATAACATGGGGTTCTATGTTGATCCACTATATATATACGTATATATATATATATATATATATATATATATATATATATATATATATATATATATATATATATATATATATATATATATATATATATATATATATATATATATATATATATATAGAATCAGGATCGGGTGAGGACTCTTCTTAAAGTGAGGACTTGCGAGGACACCTTAAAAAATTGAAAAAAATATAAAAAAATATAAATAATAAAATGGATCATAGTACTATATCGGAGAAAAAAATATTCAATAAAAAAAACTTTTCGATCATTGTTTTTTTTTTTATAATAAAATAATGATCCAAAATAAAAACAGAAAAATTGCATCATTACGTTTTGCAATGATGCAAATTTTTTTTTCAATTTTTTTTTGATAATGATATAGTACTATTCTCGATTTTATGATTTGTATTTTTTTATATTTTTTTTCAATTTTTTAAGGTGTCCTCGCGAGTCCTCACCGAAAAAAGAGTCCTCACCGGAACCGGACCTTATATATATATATATATATATATATATATATATATATATATATATATATATATATATATATATATATATATATATATATATATATATATATATATATATATATATATATATATATTTTAGGGTCCCGTTCCGGTAAGGACTTTTTTTCGGTGAGGACTCGTAAGGACACCTTAAAAAAATGAAAAAAAAAATACAAATCACAAAATCAAGAATAGTATTATATCATTAATAAAAAAATTGGAAAAAAAAATTTGGATCATTGAAAAACAGTAATGATCCAATTTTTTTGGATCATTGTTTTATTATAAAAAAATAATTATCCAAAAGTTTTTTTCTCGAATGTTTTTTATCCAATATAGTACTATGATCCATTTTATTATTTATATTTTTTTTCAATTTTTTAAGGTGTACTCACGAGTCCTCACCTGATCGGTTCTCTCTCTCTCTCTCTCTCTCTATATATATATATATATATATATATATATATATATATATATATATATATATATATATATATATATATATATATATATATATATATATAGGGTTAGGATATATTAAGACCAACAATTATTGTGTGGTCGTAAGGACTAATATGGTCCATTAGATTAAGAAATTCAGCGGTTCAGATTAAAATGGCATTGATTGTAATTTTAACAAAAAAAATCACTGATTTAAATTAAAAAACGTTCCAGGGGTATTATGGACTTTTAGCATAGCTTAGTTTTAGGAAACTGATTATTCAAATCTCTTATTTTAGGAAGGGCCGGATTTTTTGCAACAAATCATAAACCTTCCATTATCTTTCACTTACCTACTTACATGAATTTAATTGAAATTGAAACTTATAACTGATTATGATAATTAACAATACGTATGAACGTACATTCTGTCAGAATAACATTCTATGATAATATACATTCTATGAGAATGCATATTCTGTGAGAATGAATAAGA